>APFE031290631.1:3320-15182 GCA_000404065.3 Pinus taeda
CCACCATGTAGATCTGTGGTGAGTTTTTCTAGCAAAATTTTTCTCGGAGGCTTTTGGGCAATTTTTGGCTAGGTGGCCTGTCTCAAAGCAAGATCGACATCTGAAGAGGACACTTTCATAATCTAGTTTCTGGTTCCACACATAGTCTTTACTTGTTAGGTGTATTTCCGCTGGGAATCCGGCGTTGAAGTCCATTTCCACACAGATGCGTGCATATGTGGTTCTGGCATATTCCTCTGTTTCTGGGCACCTGCAGTAAAATTTTCCAATTGCATTTCCAATCGCTTCTAGTGAAGAGAAATTCCAGAGATGCAAGGGTAGATTTGGCAATCTCACCCAAACTGGTGCTGAGGTTATGACTGTTGTTGAGGGATCGAAAGATGGGTTCCATGGCCTCATGAATAGGCCTGATTTATCCCAAAACCAAGGGCCAGAATCTAGAATACATTGTCTGCTTTCCCGGTTTTCAAAATCTACTATAAAGAAACCCCTAGCACAGGGGTAGATATTAATTGCATTAGAAATTAGAGGCTTCCATACCTCCGTGATCCAACTATGGAGAGCTGTGAGCCGCGGCCAAAAACCATTGAATCGGCATATTAGGGCACTCTCAGAGAACTTCAAAGCCTCATCGAGTGAAGCCTGGACCACCTGGACAGTGGGAGCTGGGGCTTCACTGACTATATGGGCAGGAGCTTGCCCCCCAGAGGACGGAGAGCCAGCAGCTATTTTCGCGAAGCTGGGAGCCATCTAGAAAATGTTCTCCTTAGTAAACTTATTGATCTGCGCCTTCACCGTGTTCCGAACCGAAGATCTGCGAGCCACCATAGAGCAGGGAGGTGATACCGCAGAGCGAAGAGCGAGGTGATACCGCAGAGCGAAGAGCCCGAAGAGAACCGGAGCCTCAGAACAGATATCGATCACTGAATGTTATAGATCACCGCCGATCTGCAAAGATACCGCAGAGCCCGAAGAGAACCGGAGCCTCAGAGCAGATATTGATCACTGAATGTTATAGATCACCGCCGATCTGCGAAGATACCGCAGAGCCCGAAGAGAACCGGAGCCTCAGAACAGATATCGATCACTGAATGTTATAGATCACCGCCGATCTGCGAAGATACCGCAGAGCCCGAAGAGAACCGGAGCCTCAGAACAGATATTCATCACTGAATGTTATAGATCACCGCCGATCTGCGAAGATACCGCAGAGCCCGAAGAGAACCGGAGCCTCAGAACAGATATCGATCACTGAATGTTATAGATCACCGCCGAACTAAATCCGTGTTCCGAACCGAAGATCTGCGAGCCACCGTAGAGCAGGGAGGTGATACCGCAGAGCGAAGAGCGAGGTGATACCGCAGAATGAATATTCTTTGTCATTTTAGAAGATGGCGAGATGAGATCTAACTAAACTTTGATGCATGCTACTTTGCAAGATTAGAAGTTTAGTTAAATCATGTGTTACTTTGCAAAATTAGAAGTTGAGATAAATCTCATCTCCTCATTTTCTAAAATGACAAAGGTTATACTATAAAAAAATATTAAAAAATTGTAATTTTTTTGTAACTTTGTATTTCTTATGAAATTTATGTATTCAAGCTTCTTCATTCCATAATGAATTAAGCAAAGTCTTTTCATAAAAATCATATAAGAGAAATTTTTGGCATCCATAATGAATTAAGAAAAGTCTTTCGGTAGAAATCACATAATAGATGGAATTAAGCAAAGTCTTTTCATAAAAATCATATAAGAGAAATTTTTGGCATCCATAATGAATTAAGAAAAGTCTTTCGGTAGAAATCACATAATAGAAATTTTTGGCCAACGTGTTTTGAATAAACGAGTTTTTAATAAAAAAATTAATATTACAAATTATTTTATTATTTAATAAGATATTGAAATAATGTGGATATCACTTGGTATTGTTTTCGATGGTGTGGTGCCACTCCACTTCCTTGGGTCCCAATGTAAATCTTTGTGTTTAATATAAATCGCTTGGGTTTATAATATAAATTCCTTGGGTTTATTAATCCCTTAGGTTTATAATAATAATCTAGTGGGTTTATACTATTAATCTTTTGTATTTAATATTATTGCTTGAGGTTTATAATGTATTGGCTTTATAATATTAATAATCCATTTTATTAGTAATATCAATATCAATATTTATATTATATTTGTTAATATCAATATCAATATCAATATTAAATCGATATCGATTTACGTCTAATATATATCAATGACATTTCCTAATATAGTTGTGAATATGATTTATATACACCTACCAACCATATTTATTAATGTATTGTGTTAACGTTAATAAATTGAAAACTGTTATCCTATACACAAGGCTACACACGCTCTTATTCACATGAGAAGTAATGTTAATAAATTGACATCATTTTGATACACTTGTGTAGATACAGTTGTGTAGAGCCAAGTAGATGATATAGTGGTTACCTAACATTTACTAAATTGTATGTTGACTAGGGAGAACCACAATAGAATGTACGAGTTTTCACACGTAGCTTTTCTTTGGTTAAGGGAATTAAATATGTTTAATTAAAAAAATAGCAACAAGGCAATGTTTGGACCTTAGATCAATTAATTGACTAATGTGTTCACCAAAATGTGTCCCCTGGGTGGGAACAATATCATTATAAAAGTTAAAATATATATTATTTATATATATATTATATATATTTCTCATAGAAATCGTGATAGAAATGTATCGTGATATGCTTTTCTATTTTAGCAATGTTTTGTTTAATTTTTTTACAATTTTGGTAATGAATTAGCCTCGTGGATTAGTTAGAGATGTATGGTGATGGGATTCATTCATGTCATTTCGAGATAAGACTACGGCTAGTTATGGGTTGAGCAAGATGTTCTTTCTTCTATTTCATATTCTTTTATAGATTTCATAGAGTGGTTAAACTCCATATTTGTTGTGCATTCTTTATTGTATAATTTCTGGATATGATAAATTTTCTAATGTATAATAATGATTTTATGTTTTCTTTAATGTCAAACTCGTTTTTGCAGTATTATAATTTAGGGTTTTTTTGGTTCACTTTGAATGTGGATCATACACATTAACCACTGCACCGCAACTGTTGCAATTTTTATTATTTTAAACAAAGTCTTTTGGTAGAAGTTACATGAGATAATTTTTTGGCCGATGCATTTCAAACCAATAAGTGTGGTTCATTATCAGATTGTGTAATTCATATATGAATATTTTTGTATTCACATATTTATGTAGAGCAGAATTTTTATGATATCAAGTTTTTCATGTAAAATAGAGAAATAATTGTGGATGTGTTCTTATACAATCAATCAAGCCAGCGAAGTCATTGGTTAATGTGAAATGCAATAAGGTATGGAATGCAATAACATATAAATGAACAAGGATGAGGCAATGCGTTAATTAAATCGTTAGACACTCATTCAAAAGAAATTACGAATCAACCCATTCATTGGAACCCTAACAAAGTACAAATGGGCACATTTGATCATCAAAAATGCAAATCTAAAGGCCTTAAGGAAATAAATATGTTTTCTTTTTCAAGAGGAAAAATAAATATCTTTCATTAATAAAATTAAAGAGGAGTTCCATAGTCTTGTTTTTATCCCATTTGCAACCCTCGTACGAGCGCCCAGGAAACAAAAATTTCAAAATTGATTAGAATGACATTAAAAAAGATAAGTTGATAGACCATCACAAACCTAAGGGTCAAAACCCAAAGAGCCAATGACAAAATCTAGTTCAGTGAGGAGACGTCCAGAGAGGATAAGATGTCAATGAACATATAAAAGGCCCACCTCAAAGGCAAGACCAACATAACAACCAATAAGGACGCTTGCAATCAAAACTCAAACGAACCCGATCAACTAATGGAACCATCAACCAGATGTTCAAAATTCATCAACACTGAGAGGAGAGAAATTCTTTGCATATAGTTCTACAACACTTTAAGAAGAAGCTAGTTCTTTAGATGTTTAGAAGCCACCAAATATTAGAAAATTTGAACTAGATAATAAAGCAAAATTTGAACTAGATAATTAACCAAAATTTCATGATTGTACAAATGAGGAGGTATAAAACATTTTAGAAGTGGAACTTGGAATTCCACCTTAGCCTTTGAGAAAGTTTGAAGGTGAACTTGGAAAAAAATGCCATTAGATATATACAATTATAGTTTATCGAATTTCAAGCATATATTTCATTTTTTCACTTGCAAAAATGAGCTTATAGCATAAAAAAATATGGAAATGAGAGAGCACTAGAATTGGGTATATACAATTATAGTTTATCAAATTTCAAGTATATATTTCATTTTTTCACTTGCAAAAATGAGCCTATAGCTTAAAAAAATATGAAAATAAGGCAGTGCTAGAATTGGGCATTAACAAGAGATGACTTTATTTTTTAGTAAGAATAATATCAAAATATGGTTTCTTAATGGATGAACACCTTGATGCAACTCTATGTTCTAGGAAAAGATAAATTCAATAGCATCCTTGACCGGTATTCACGGGAAAGATAAATTTGATAGCATCCTTGTACATGGTTGCTTAGAGGATTAACATGTGCATGCAACTGGATTAATCTGATGTTCAAGGAAGAGATAAATTCAATAACATCCTTGAAGGGTGTTCAAGGGAAAGGTAAATTCAATAGCATCCTTCAAAAGTACAAAGTGCTGATATTGGTTGTGAAAGACTATTTTGAAGTTGTGAAAACACACTTGAGTGAGATATTTTCCATTTTCCCTAGCTAATAAAATAACATCTATCAAGTTCTTATTATAGGTGGAAATAGGATAGGGGAATGTGAAGATATCATTCCAATATGGTGACTTCAAAAGAGATATATTTGACACAATTGTATATCTATGTTGAAAAACATAAGTAATTCTTGCGAAATCTATATGGTCTCAAATAGTCACCCAAAACATACTATGATAAGCTCAATTAATTAATTATCTCAAATTTAAAAGTTTTAATATCTAAACTGTACAGCTATGCATATTAGAGATAAGATAATGCCTTTTTTTTTGTATAGGCACATGCAATTTCCAACATTAATGATTAAGAATGGCTTCCTCAAAATTACTTTAAAAAAATTAAATAATAATAAAAATGGGAAAACATCGTTGAGGCAGGTCGTTAGATTCATAGAAAAAGCCTTGCCCCACTCTGCACACTCTGTTATGTTTATATACACTTACCTATCTGTTATATCCAGTAGGGCAGATCTATTAAAACCACTTGCGTTATATATTTTATTATTATATAAAAATATATAAAATACAATTGTATTATTATTAATTTACAGAAGGGATGTATATTATTATTATTATTATTAAATTACAAGTTGGAAAAGATAGATTACAACTCGGAAAAGAAAAATCGAGATTTGAATTTCAGTGTAGCCGGCCACAAAACTACCTACATTCTAAAGCAACGAAACAACGCAAATAAAACAGAGATATCAAAACCCTAGATATCCAGAGAATTTGGAGACCAGTGGAATCGAACCCCATGTGTAAGGTCCTCGGCAGTCACGACGGTTGGGCGCCGGGCGACCGGGCGCGCGTTGGGCGGATGTGCGAACGGTGAGTCGGGCAGACGACACGGGCGCGGGTGCGATGGTGAACCGGGCATGCACAGGTGAGCGCACACGAAGGCCGCGCGGGTGAACCGGCGGGCAGGCGTAACACGGAGGGCGCGCGAGCGAGCGCGCACGACGGCCGCATGCTGCGGTTGAACGCGACAGACTTGTGACAGGCGGGTATGTGTGTGCGAATGAAACACATAAGTGTTGGAAATATATATGGCGTGGAGAAGTTTGCATATGGAGAAGCTGACCGAAGTATGAAGCGTTTGGGAGCTTGCGTGCAAGCATTCAAGGCGTCGGCTGAGGGGCTTCGCCCACCCCTCACCCACGTTGGGAGGCATATAAGTGTGCGAATGTAGGACGCTCAAAATGAAAAGTTCAATCATCGCTCATTCTCTCTTGAGATCTTCGCACAGCAAGTGAAGGGCGTAGTTTAATGCGCATAACTCATGCGCATGGCATGGTAAATGCGCAGAGGTATTACTTGGTCGTTGGTTGGTTGAAGAGGGCCGTGAGTTGCAGTTTGGACGTGCAGATGTGCAGGATTGTGTAGAGTGTCTTGGTGACCCATGTGGGCACCCACTCTTGGTGCAAAGGTGTGCATTTGTCTATGTAAGGCAGGTTGCCTATGATTGTAAAATTTGGCTAAGTGTTGGCTTGGAGTTTTCCAAGCACACTAGCATGTTGTAATCTTGAAAACTGATATAATAAACATTGTTGGGCAGGCTTGTTCGGGAGTTGCCCCTCCCCTTTATATCGTGCAATTGATGTCTTTTATAATTGTTGTGATAATGAATGAATATGGGCTTCATTGATATAAAGGTTTAATTCATTTTACTTGGTTGCGAAAAGCAAACTAAGTATCGGTTGTGAATTAGGCGTAGTCCACACACATTAGTATTGTTAAAAAGAAAGTGTGGGGTGGTGTCGCACCTCGCCGACATGGTTGAAAGACCACCGTAGGCTTGGGGGCGTGACACCGTGCCTCTAGCATGCGCATATGAGCTACGTACCCTTTGACGAAACAACGCAATATGTGTAATAATGTGCAACTGAGTAAGGTTGCGTAATCTAATGTTGGAACTCAGACAACAACTGACATTCAAGAGGTGCAAGTCGTCCTGCTCAAGCCATCTCCAACGTAACTTATAACAAATATATTCATAACTCAATATGGAATTCAATTTTTAAATGTCAACAACGGGCTCCTCCGGAAAACAAATATATATATGAGAGATCCAGTGATCCTTCCATTGAAAAATGGTTTGACGATGGAAACAATGTATGTCCAGCGACTCTCGACGTGCTTCACCGAAATCTGACATCTGAACCCGTTGAAGAGCGCAGAAAAGTGCCAAATAATTCAAGAAGTGAGTGTAGATAAACTCAGTGATTTGAAGAACCTGAGATGTCTAGTAAGGGTCCGCGAGATTTTCCTGCTGTTATCTGTGTTTTGCATTCAAAGGCCTCAATTAATTCTGAAATGGGGTCGGATGCTGAGGCAGTGGAAGAAGCGTTCAGTGCAATTTCACTATTCTCTGTCCACAGGAGAGATTTCATGAGACCCTTTGTGCGGGCTGGGTGTTGGCCAAGCATAGTTACCAAATTCGAATTCAAATTCAATTCAATAAGGAAAAACTTCCACTTTATAAAATCTAATGTTGGAAAAATTCAACATTACACATTTTATAAATACCTATTTTTTTTTTTAATTTAAATAAACAATCATTATATGAAAATTCATTAAATGTTTCCCTAACAAGGATATTTTTATTTACATATTTCCAATGTTAACTTATCTTATTTAAAATGTTATAGACCTCTTCTCTCTAAACCAACTTAGAAATAATAAGGATCAAAATGCATCAAATTAATTATTATTGCACACTCAGAAAACATGTAAAAGTAAAATCTAATAATATGAGTCACAACACACAAAGCTATAGTTCAATGTAAAAAATGAGATAGTGGATATTAAAAATATGATTTAAGTGATCTCTAGATACCATGAAATTTATGTCTAAAACACTAAATAGATCTATTTGAAAATGTGCATGCCATCTACAAACATTGATACCACTCCTAAAGGGTCTTTTTGTAGATATCTACAAACTTCTAGAGAATCTTCTTGAAAGAAAACAACAATGATATCCAATTTAAGATTCAAATATGAATTTAGATCATTTACTTCATGCTCATTTTGTATTATAGTTAAAAAAATACAACAACAATGATATCTAATTTAAGATTCAAATATGAATTTAGATCATTTACTTCATGCTCATCTTGTATTATAGTTAAAAGACAATGTTACTTATAAAATAAACACCTTTAAACCTTATAAAACAATGCAATAAAAATAACTAAGAGTCATAATATGTCAAACTAGAACAATTCAATAATAAAATGTTAAAAAGTTAAACTATGACTTATACGTAGTTAAAAAATAGTTTAAGACTTATGTGCTTATACAAAATGCTAATAGAAATAAACAATTTATGATCATTACCATAAATGAAGCGCCAAAATTATCTTAAAGTGTGTAGGTCATCTCATCTCCATTGTCCTCATCCACATCAGTGTATTCACTCATGAGAGAGGGATTATCACTACTAGAACTCTCATTGAGAATATCTCTGAGCAAGACATCATTCTCATTGATGTGATGTGTGGCCGTAGAAGACGATCCCACAATTAGTGCTTGTGAGGTTGCACTAGATGCATTAAAAATAGGGGGAGCCTCTCGTACTATATTTGAAGTTGTTTTCTTCCCCTCCAAAGATTTTAGGCACAAGTGTAAATTGCAATGAATGTTAGCCAAGTCTGCGAATTTGCTAGCTCATAAATGGTTGCTTTTCTTACTATGAATGAACTCACGAGTGCTCCAACTCCTTTCACATACGGATGCACTAGTGACCTATTTTTTTACATGAAAATAATATTATATTAGTAGAATAATTTATATGGAATAATTTGCAAATATACATACAAAGTATAAATAATTATGATGCCTACATACCTGATTCAACACCCTGATTGCAAATGTTTGTAATTGAGGTGTCTCATATCCATGGAGAAACCACCATTGAGCAGGGGTGATCTCTGGATGGTGTATATCTCGTAGTGCCCCAGCTGTAGTGAAAGCATGACCAGTCCCTTGCCTATATGATATTGATTGTATCCATATTTGATATTGTATCTCAAGATCATGATACATCCTCTCCATGCAATTATAAAATCCCTCCATGATATCTCTATCCTTAGGAACGTGAAAGTAATTAGGTGCTAGAAAAAGCCCCGCAGCATGTAATGGCATATACAACATACACCACCTTTTTTCCACAATTCTCCATATTGGATTATACATTGAATTATCATTCTTACATATCAATGATATGTGTTCTCTTACTCTATCTATGCCCTCATATACAAAACCCATACATGCAACATTAGAATCCACCATCCTCAATATTTGTACAATAAACTCACAAACAGAGATGATTTTTTCTGTACATGACCAAAACATTTCATTGAAGATTATTTTCTCTACTATTTTACCACCTTCTGACCTTGAAAAAGGAGAGTTCACCCACTCTTCATTACATACAAATGATCTTAATGTAGCTTTTTTCTCTACCACCCTTTGTAATGCAATCAAATACCTGGCAAACCTAGTGTCACCTGGTCTCGATAGATTCCTGGTTTTGTATTTTTTGAATATACACAAAATCAATTGGTGGTTAAGAATGAATTTGACCAGTTGTCTTCTTGAGATATATTTACCTCCACCCAACCTATTTTACAAATGTCATGAAGGGTTAGATCAATAAAATGTGCTGCACAAGGTGTCCAAAACAACTTTAAGAAATGCTCCATCAATACCTCACCAGCACGAACACAATTGGATGCATTATCTATGACAACTTGGACTACGTTGTCCTATCCTATAGATAATATGGTGTCCTTTAGTATTTGAAATAAATATTCAGCAGTCATTGTTTTGTCCATACAATCAATAGTAGACAAATGGACCACTCCCTGAGGACAACAAGCAAGTGTGTTCACAATAGGTCTAGACTATCCATCAGTCCAACCATCACTAACTAAAGTACATACAGAAAAAGCCCATGAATCCCTTATGGGTTTAACTCTTTCATCTATTCTTTGTTTGCTCCTATCAATTCCTTTGGTCCTAAGACTTTCATAGCTTGGAAGAACATATGAGGGACCAAAATGGCTGATCTCTTTTAACATATCATGAAATAATGGGCTTTTGATAGTGTTGAAAGAGATATTACAACCAATGAAAAAATCATAAACTGCATCATCTACCTCATTTCGCTCCAATGGCTCCCAAGCTTTCTCCAATGTTTGTTGTGTTGGATCAACGTTAGGTAAAGTAGGTTCTCTTTGTGATCCATATGTCATATAAGATGTTGTAGATGCCACAAATGATGGGAAAGAGCTTGGTGTTGAATTAATAACATTTTCTCTTCCCATGAGTGTATCTTGTGTTCTTTTTTTTCTTGCTTCTTGGACTACCTTTCCTTATGAGAATTAACTTCTTCACTTAAACTTTCCTTCAGATCTTGATCAATTTTAGTACATGTTGTCACTCCTCCACCAGTTCCACCCACAATGCCAAGCAAATGATCTCTTGATCGAGCCACTGATGTCCCACAAGTATTATTGCAGAACTTGCAATAAATTTTCCATCATTTTTTCTTTCAAGATATTTCCATTCAGGAAGTTTCGAGCTAGGTGCCATCAATGTTCTTTAGGGGGTCCCCAAATATCCTGATTGCAAGAAAACAAATCATTCAAATTCAATGAACTATATTTGTACATATTTTGAAAAACAAAAAATTTCAAACCATAGAGAATACAAAAGAGACAATGCATAGAAGCCTACGTATGATATTACTCATAACTGAATTAAAAACATGGCACTTTATGTGAAACTAAAACACATTAATTCCTAGTAATCTAGTAGAAAATTGCAAATATTACTAGTGATAATTGGGTAGATACAAGGAAATTAGTATTTACATGTCTATTAACAACTAAGACAAAATATTTGATCACAAATAACAAATAATAGCTTTCATTTAATTTCAATTTGTTATATATCCTATCGTATCCAAATTTATTAGACAATATGTGGTAGTGCCCAACCATTCTAGTTGACTACCGAAATGAGCCTCTCTATTTGAATTCCGTAGCGATTTGTCAGCGTTCCTATCCATCGTGTCAGGAAGCATGAACATTTAGATGCATTAAATTTAAGGGGAAAGTAGGTTCAATTTTAAAATATGTGAAGTACGAGTACGGGAAAGTTCACATAAGTATAAATGACATAAGTATTTTGGAGATAAATCTCAATCTTTAATTCGTGTATACTATTAAGAATATGCTAGAATGTTTTGCAAAGGTCAAATCTCTTCCATCCACCTAATAATGGTTGGTAATTAAATTGAAATATTAAAGCTCTATTTGAAAATAAGCACTCAGTGTAATAACATAAACTAATTGTCTAATAAATTATTACATAATTGGTTTGTTTTCCTTTACCGTGTTAATAGTTAGGCTATTGTGGTTAAAAAATAATGTAAACTATTTTAATATCATTTAATTGGAGGGGGAGTTGACCTAGATGGTGGACTCCAAGTTTGCAAGCTTTTAGCAAGCAGAGTGAGCTTTTCATCCAATTTTCTCAAGTGTAAAAAACAATTTTCTATACATAGTGACATTTCTTATTGAGACTCAAAGTGCTCTATTAGTATCTTCCTTATAGTTGTTTTAATTGCTAGTAAATGTCAATTATTACCTAGTTTTCTTTGTCCTTGTGTTTCAAGTATCAAGGATCTATCCCCCAATCTCCTACTCTCCATCTAAATATGAAATGAATCTTCTTTGTATTCAAGCTTCCCTCTTAGCATCATGAATTTCCCTTCTTATCCCATGAGGTGTTAATTGGAAGTATGATGATGTTGAATGTTCTCCTCCTTGTTTTTCTATGGATATTGAGGGAAGCCATGAGCTTATTCTTTTGCTATCGGTTGATCCAAGAGCTTGAGGTATGGTGAAACATGTTGTTTTGAGAAGGAGAAACGAGAGATAGAGTGGTAGAAAGGCCCATAAGAGGGTGACTTTACTAATTGGGAAGTACCATGGGAGGAGAACAGAGGAGTTGAATAAGACATCCACAAAGTATAATAGAAAATAGTGGGAAGCAA
>APFE031290632.1:0-59743 GCA_000404065.3 Pinus taeda
AGTGTTGAGGACAACACTTTTTTGAAGGAGAGGGGCATGTTGGGTCCCTATAATACTAGTGATTACCCCATTAATATTGTAGTTGTACCCCTTATTAATATTGTTGTGCACCTATTGCCCCCATATTGTTATTACTATGCCCCATAGAATCTCCCTATTGTTATTTTTGTGGCTTTATATTATTATTGTTAGGTCGACTGGGTTATATTGTGGCTCCTTAGACTCCTATATATAGAAAGGAGGTTTCGTCATTTGAATCAGCAAAGAATTGTTCATTTATGTAATGTAAAGGAGGTTGCCCCCTTGAAGAGGATGAAATTTAAGGCATTGATCTATCTTTTCTATCTTTTTCTTGAGCTGGTTTCATAACAGATTCTTAATCATTTTGTTTAAGTACCAAGTCGAATTTACCTCTAGGGAATGATTAAGAAAATCTAGGAATGTGTTCCCTACCATTTAATGCAAATTCCTAGTATTGGGGAATAGATCCACTAATCAAGGAATTTTGGTGGGGAAAGCTTCCTCCATTCATGAAGAATGATTCTTAATCATTTTGTATAAGTACCGAGTCAAATTTTTCTCTAGGGATAGATTTTTCATAGTGTTATTTGGAGAGAGCTTGTATTTTTGTAGCTCCATTGTATTTTCTTGCAGGGATGTAATTCTATTGATGAAAATAATGAAGATTGGTGTCATGTTCAGCTTCTAAATCTTGTTATCCTCCATAGGTCTCTGATTTTCCTTGGGCTTGGCCATCCTAGGAACCTCAAATCTAGCTTTTATTTCTTTCTATTTCTGCATTTAGTATTAATGATTTCTTGTTGTAGGATTGAGTTAAATGGTTGATTTAAGTTCTTTTGCAGGATCAAAAGCATTAATTGATCCTTGGAAAAGTTTTAGAAGTTCATAATAATCATTGAGTTGCTTGGATTAGTCTTCTTATTCCCTAATCTAGATTCTGGACCTCCTTTTTAGCAAAGAACATTAAATTTATGCTATTTTTAGAGCATGCTAACGGGAATCAATCGACTTGATTATACTTGAATTAGATCACAAAAAAATTCTAGTTCATAACAAAAATTACCCCATTTCATTTGCACTTGATTTGGTTAGGCAATTTTTAGATTTACTAGCTCACTAGTTCTCAAATTTCTAGATTTTCGACTAGTAATGTTTTTTTAACTTTTTTGCATAGGTTAACAAAGGTCTTTTTGAGTGATTCCAATTGGAATAGGGACCTAAGACATCTTAGTTAATAACAAAATTTTTCCCATCCAATTTTGATTTTATTTGCTTGGTCATTAAACCCTCGCCAATTTCATCATTTCACAGGGAAACTTCTCCAAGATTTTTGAGCAAATCCATCCATCTCCCAACTTTGGTTTTGAGTTCTGAGCGATCCTAGGCATTTTCTTACTCCATTCCACCCATATACCACCTTCCCTAAGCCTTTCATCACCTCCAAAACCTGTAATTTTTCTCTCGGCTGTATCTTGTAGGTTCATTGTAATTCCTACAGGATCATCCTGTAGGTTTCTAGTACATCCTGTGGTTTTCCTAAAATGGCTTATTTTAAGGAAAAATTGACGGAAAACCTCTAGGAAGTCACCAAAAGCCTCCAAAGGGTCTCCCAAACCATCCAACAATCTCCTAACATTTCATCCAACCTCCAGCATCCTTAATTCACCTGCTACATCACCAAAGGAAATTAGTTTGCATACTTGATTTTGCATGAAAAGACAAAAAGACAAAAATAGATTTATTTCAGTACCTTTACTTGCACATTAGTGATGTTTGATGCTTCTTACTTCCATGCTTAGATAATAACATTTGATTCATGATAATTTAGCATTATTGCAAAGCATAGTTTCTTGGCAATTAATTAGGAAATGGTGTGATTTAGCATTGAATTTTTGTCTCTTTCCTTGTACTTCTTGAAAATTATAGGTTAAGGTTCCATTTTGAAAATTTTATTTTCTGAAATTAGTTTAGGATTTGACTCCAGAACATGCATTCCATTACATCATGACAGCAAAGGAAGGACACATTGTATGCCACACATATAATGCTGACACCTCTTAAGTTTGTACGAACCTCGGGTTGATAATTAAAGTCGGTAGCCTTGGGAGTTGCAGCATTCTTGTTGCAATACCGAGGCTGATCACTTTTTGGCGCCGTTGTCGGGGAGGTGTCAAAATATGCATTGTTTTCTTCCCTAGTTGATTCATTAAAGAAAAAACAAAAAATTAATTGCATTAGGCATATTTCATTTCAAAAGTGCATTGCATTAGTTTTTTCATTCAATCATAAAAACAAAACAAAAAAAATCTCCAAGACCAACCCCCGCATTTGATCACGTGGTGCAGTAAGAGTCACATCACCATTCACTTTTGTAGGTAGAAGAAGAAGATGGAAAAGAATGTAGAAGAAATGGACGGAGATGATGAGGAAGATCCTCTTGGATTTCCCATTCAAGATACTGATGGTAGTGTGCACATGAAGAACATCGCTCCATCTTTTCTTCCAAAATCTCATGGTCTAAGGTTAGAGGATCTGGAAACCTTTCTCTTTGAATTTGAGATTGTTTGTATATCTTATGGTTACTTCTTAAAAACTCAAAAATTGAAATTGTTTCCGGCAACATTGAAGTATAGAGCTCTTAAATGGTTCATGAGTTTAGGGAGTAATTCAATAAGATCATGGAATGATATGCAAAATATATTTTTAGAAAAATATAAAAATCATGATCTTAAGGAAGAAATCTTTAGAATGAATCAAAGAGAAGATGGGAGCCTTGAGGATCTAGTAGAGAGGTTCATGTATAATGTTAAGAGGGAAAAACTACATCATTTGGTATCCTACACACTAAAACCTCTCTTACTTAGAACAATTAGGAATGAATGGATTGATCTCCTTAATCTCATGAGTAGAGGTGATGTTTATCAATTATCATTTGAGGAAATTTGTGAAACATGTAAACACATATCAAGAGGAAAAGCAAGAGTAGGTAAATCAGCATCAAGATTGGTAAGTCAAGCTAAACTTGGAAATTTGTTTGATGATTTTAAAATAGAAATTCTTAGCAATCTAAAAAAACAAGTAGAAATGTTAAGAATCCAAGATGAAGGAAAAGAAAATGTTGATATTTGTGTTGCAGAATTACTAAGGTTGAAGGAAGTTCACCAAGAGGCCAATGGAGCAAATCAATCACTAATGCAACAATGTTATGTAGCTCCAAGAGGACCATGGCAGCCTATTCAGCCCGATATGATGCAAGAGCCTAATTCATAATTTCAAGGTTATGAATATCCGTCTCAAAGTAATTGGAACACACCCTTTCCTTGGCAACATTGGCCATATCAACCCCAAAACCAATCTTGGCAACAAGGTTGGCAAGGAAATTATAAGAGCCATCCACAATATCCTCAGTATTTTCCTCAATATCCTCCATACCAAACTCCATGTTATCCTTACCATTCACCTCCACCACAACCACAACCCCATCCATATCCATCTCAAATATACACTCTCACTCAACTACATGTACCTCCATTTCGAAACCCACACATTGAACTAGCTCAGCCCACTTACAATGCTGAGGTACAACACTTCCGAACATCTCCTCTTGAGATCAATGGTATCCACCATAGCTCAGGAAGAGTATTGCAAAAAATAGATTCTCTTGATATCATTGAAGGACTACATATAGAAGAAGAAGATTCGAAAGAGAATATCAAAGAATCATGGGCTACAATTGATGAAAAGTAGAGCGAAAAATCGGAGAGTAAGAAAGCTCCCTCATGGTTACCATCAAATCCTCCATGTATTCAAGAGATTGATCAAGAAAAAGAGGAAGACATGAAGGTCATGGTAGAAGAAGACATACAAGATGATCCAAATCAGCAAGTGGACCAGAGGCATCACAACTATATTGAAATATGGTTCCAGACAGTCACTAAGTTACAGCATCACTCTCTTCCTCAACTATGCTTGATTATTTCAAAGTGAAATCATTTGATCTCTGAAATCCAGGTACATGTCAAAGCATACATTTCAAGCCTCCACATCATTTTTTCTGTAATTTTGATGTGCATATGGCTCCATTGGAAGTATTCTGATACTTGAAAGTGATTTTGTTTTCCAAGTAGGATAGGGTAGAAGAAAAAACAAACAAACAAACAAACAAAATGAAAAATAAGAGAAAAAAAAATCTAAGGTGAAAACCTCCTTGGAGGCACCTCAGATTGGCTCATTGATTGAAAACCTCCATGAGGCGGTCAATTGGTTGAAAAAAAAGAAAAAAAAAAGAGAGAAGATCCTAGGTGAAAACCACCTTTGAGGCACCTAGGCAAACCTACTAGGTGAAAACCTCATCGAGGCAGCTAGTAAGCCTAGAAAAAATAAAAATAAAAAATAAAAGAATTCTCGCTCCATGCATGCATGTACTCTCCAACATCTGCAAGCAACAAAAACAAGTTGGTACCAAACGGAAAATTGGTCAAGCCTAGTCAAAAGAAGTCAAATTTTGACTTTATCCTACTTCGTTCAAATGCTCCAACAAGGCGAAGATCATGCCAACCCATCACCCTCATATATTTTCACCATCCACTCATCATTCTCAAGCTTATACCACTCATTTTCCTTGTTGTCCTAAAAAACTACAGGGTGCTCTGTTTTACTATAGGATACAAAAATACATAGAGCAGAATTTTTTTTTCCATAACTTGAAAACCATGCATCCATTTGCCAAGTTGTTTTAGGGGGAGATGCATATGGATGATGGTAACATGCTCAAGCAATTTCAGCAAATTCCAGTGCACGGTTTCCAAGAAATTGGCCTCCATCACCTTCAGACATTTTTACTTTTTCTCAATATCCATGCATCCATTTAAAAATTTGTTTCATGGGGAGATGCATATGGATGACGGTAACATGTCCAAGCAATTTCATAAAATTCTAGTGCACGGTTTCCAAGAAATTGGCCTCCATCACCTTCAACCATTTTTAGTTTTTCTCGATATCCGTCCATCTATTGACCAAATTGTTTCTATGGGGAGGTGCATAATGATGATGGAAACATGCTCAAAAAGTTTTAGGTTAATCCAGTCTACCGTTTGGGAGATATGGACAAAACAAGTCACTATCCTATAAACCTACAGGATACAGAACATCACCTATAGGATTGGCAGTGAGCAATTTTAAAGGAGATCCAGAGCTCAAAGAAGCTCCCCCAGAGCTTAGTAGCAACATCATGATCTTCAACATCACCATCCAACACCTTCACATCAATATCAACTCAGCAGCAGCATGCATGTCTCTCCAACAACCATCAGGTAGGTACAGGTATGCAATATTCTTGACCTCTTCTCTTGAGCATATTATAGTTAGAAATTTTTTGTCAATGCATAAGAGATGAGGTTTTATACGCTAAGGATGGGTCCGCAGTCTCAGCCACCTTCAACTAGTTGATTGCATCTCACAACTTCACTCATGCAATGTTGAAAATTCAAATTATGAAGGGTGATGATTTCAAGTAATGACGACAGCAGTTAAAAGAAGAAATTTTTGCAAAGGCCAAGGTCATCACAACACTCCAAACCCTCCATCCACTTCATATTCACTATATATTCATCATTCATCCATCCCATTTCATTCTTGAAAAAAAAAACAAAGAGAGAATCCTTTCCATTTTCATGAAATTTCCATTTGCAGGTCAACAAGAAGGACGGTCAAAGAGACCTTTGTCACTCACATTTTTATTTTACCACTCATTACCATTCATTCCTCCACCATTTTTGTCATTTTTTCCACTCCTTTATTTTAGTTTACAAAGGGACCGTGTTTTCTACAGGATGATCCTGAAGGAATTACAATGACCCATAAATCCTA
Organism: Pinus taeda; assembly: GCA_000404065.3. Taxonomy (NCBI): domain Eukaryota; kingdom Viridiplantae; phylum Streptophyta; class Pinopsida; order Pinales; family Pinaceae; genus Pinus; species Pinus taeda. The sequence continues at coordinate 5,890 of APFE031290632.1, forward strand.
CAGGAGGTGTCTAAATGGCGGAACAAGGTAGCAGATGGTTGATAAGGGTGTGGAAGACCTTGCCAAACTAAAAAAATATTCAAGAACTCGTCTTGAATAAGGGCAAAAAAGCAAGCTAATGCTCTCAAGAAACAATGATTTTTCTTTAAACAAATATGTTTTTGGGCTTGTCCTTGTAGAGCTTGCAGCCAAGATTCTTAATGCACAAAAGAGAGGCCACTAGGGCCTTGGATGAGGCACAATGAGGTCACTAAGTTTCTTAGAGGATGAGCAACACTTGCAGCAAGGGGGTATGATGGGCCTCTAAATTAGACATAAATTAAGGCCCATGTCTCTAATTTAAAACATCAATTAAGGCCTATGACCATCCTTCAGCACATTAAACCTCTCTTTTTGCATTAGATAATTTATTTTTAACTTTAATATATTCATTAGGAAGGTTTATGAATAATTGAATATTTGTGCCTAATAATATTTATGTTTATGGAATATTATAAGAATATTGGGCAGATTATGAAGAGTTGGAGGAGGAGATAATTTAGGGACTTTTTCCCTACTACTGGAGGATCAATAATAAATAATAAAGTCAATAAGATATTATGGAATTATGGCACAAATTGTGGAACTCCAATGATTGCGAAAATCTAGGAATGTGTTCCACTAATCAAGGGAGTAGATCCACTAATCAAGGTATTCTGGTGGGGAAAGATTCCTCCATTCATGGGGAATGATTCTTAATCATTTTGCATTAGTACCAAGTCGAATTTGCCTCTAGGGAATGATTGAGAAAATATAGGAATGTGTTCCCTACCATTTAATGCAAATTCCTAGTATTGGGAACTAGATCCACTAATGAAGGGATTTTGGTGGAGAAAGCTTCCTCCATTCATGGGGAATTATTTCTAATCATTTTGTATAAGTACCGAGTCAAATTTTCCTCTGGGGATATATTTTTCATTAGTGTTATTGTGGAGAGAGCTTGTATTTTTTCAGCGCCATTGTATTTTCTTGCAGGGATGTAATTCTATTGATGAAAATAATGAAGATTGGTGTCATGTTCAACTTCTAAATATTGTTCTCCTCCATAAGTCTCTGAGTTTCCTTGGGCTTGGTCATCCCAGGAACCTCAGAGCCCTTTTGTATCATTTTCTTTCCTTCTTTTCGTTGCTTATTCACATGCATCTCTAGTTTTTATTTTTTTATATTTCTGCATTTAGTATTAATGATTTCTTGTTGTAGGATTGAGTTAAATGGTTGATGTAAGTTATTTTGTAGTATCACAAGCATTACTTCATCCTTTGAAAAGCTTTGGAAGTTCATAATAATCATTGAGTTTCTTGGATTAGTCTTCTTATTCCCAAATCTAGATTGTTGGACCTCCTTTTTAGCAAAGAACAACAAATTTCTGATATTTTTGGAGCATCCTAACGAGCTTCAATCGACTTGATTCCACTTGAACTATATCTCAAAAAAATTCTAGTTCATAACAAAAATCACCCCATTTCATTTGCACTTGATTTGGTTAGGCATATTTTAGATTTACTAGCTCACTAGCTCTCAAATTTCTAGATTTTCGACTAGTAATGTTTTTTATTTTTTTGCGTAGGTTAACATAGGTGTTTTTGAGTGATTCCAATTGGAATAGGTACCTAAGGCATCCTAGTTAATAAAAAAAAATTTCCCATCCAATTTTGATTTTATTTGCTTGGTCATTAAACCCTCGCCAATTTCATCATTTCACAAGAAAACTTCTCCAATATTTTTGAGCAAATCCGTCCATCTCCCAACTTTGGTTTTGAATTCTGAGTGATCCTAGGTGTTTTCTCACTCCATTCCACCTATATACCACCTTCCCTAATCCTTTCATCACCTCAAAAACATTTTTCTCTCGAATGTATCCTGTGGGTTCCCTATAATTCCTACATGATCATACTATAGGTTTCTAGTACATCTTGTAGGTTTTCCTGAAATGGCTTGTTTTAAGGCCTAATTGATGGAAAACCTCTAGGAAGTCACCAAAATCCTCCCAAGGGTCTCCCACACCATCCAACCATCTCCTAGCCTTTCCATCCAACCTCCAACATCCTTAATTGACCTGCTACATCACCAAAGGAAATTAGTTTGCATACTTGATTTTACATGAAAAGACAAAAAGACAAAAACAGATTTATTTCAGTCACTTTTCTTGCACATTAGTGATGTTTGATGCTTCTTACTTACTTCTTAGATAGTAGCATTTGGTTCATGATAATTTAGCATTATTGCAAAGCATAGTTTCTTGGCAGTTAATTAGGAAATGGTGTGATTTAGCATTGAATTTTCGTCTATTTCCTTGTACATTTTTTCTTGCAAATTATAGGTTAAGGTTCCATTTCGAACATTTGATTTTCTTCAATTATTTTGGGATGTGACTTTAGTACATGCACTCCATTACATCATGATAGCAAAGGAAGGACACATTATATGCCACACATATACTGCCGACACCTCTTAAGTTTGTACAAACCCCGGGTTGATAATTAAAGTCGGTAGCCTTGGGAGTTGCAACATTCTTGTTGTAATATCGAGGCTCATCAGCTAGGTGAGAACTGTACAAATAACATAATCGACAGATGTGTTTGTCTCAATTTGAAATGTTTGTTGTAGATTTCGTAATGTGAGTACCGGTGCATAGTAAAGGCAGTGCTTTAGCTCAATGAATGCCATCTCTTGGGACTCTGACCAACGAAACTTTGATTTCACTCCGCCCTTGGTAACTTGACTCAAAGGCCAAGGGATATGAGAGAATCCCAACACGAACCTTTGATAAAAATGGGTAAGGCCCAAAAAGTTGCGAAGCTATGTTAGAGTGGTTGGGGTTAGAAAATCCCAAATGACTTGAATCTTAGTCGGATCCACATGCACGCCTCGCTCATCGATGATGTAATATAGATATTGGACCTGACTCATGCCAAAGGTGCATTTCTCCAAGTTAGCACATAGTTTTGTTGTCGCAAGGTTTTAAGGATCAACCAAATGTGTTGCAAGTGCTCTTCCCAACTTTTGTTGAAGATGAAGTTGTCGTCTAGATATACAACCACAAACAAGTTGGTGAAGGGCTGAAAGATGTCATCCATTAGCCTCATAAACATTACAGAGACATTTTTCAACTTGAAATGCATGACTAACCACTCAAAAGGTCCCTCCTTAGATTTGAAGGTGGTCTTCCATACATCTATGGGTTCTATTGGAACCTAGTGATAGCCATACTTCAAAATTGATCTTGCTAAAGTACTTATCTCCCTTGAGTTGTTCAAGAAGGTCATTAATCTATGGGATTGGATAATTGTTCTTGACAGTGATATTGTTCAGTGCCTAATAATTAATGTAAAGTCTCTATGTCCCATCCTTCTTTTGTACAAGTACAATAGGGCTCCCACAAGGTGAGGAACTTGATCAGATGTGCCATTTTTGTAGCAATTGTTGGATCTAACACTTGATTTCTTTACTTTCTAGAATGGAGCAATGGTATATCGACCCATTGGGTAGAGGTTCTCCAGGAGTCAGATTGATTGAATTCTTTACCTAACAGTGCAAAGGTACCCCTATGGAACAGACGAAGATGTCCCTCGATTCTTCCACGACCTTATCCACCTTCTTCTACTGTGTGGAAGAACCCTTCCCGGGGGCCATGATCCTTCCCCTAATTTGAGAGAAAATCAGAAAGAAAATAAATTTCCTGGTCTAGAAAATGATCTTACTGCATTTCATAGTAGATATCAAAGAGATGGCAGTAGGCGGGGCTACCTCTGGTTTCATGTATAACTTATTTCCCAAAGTAATAATAACAGTGTGTGGCTTGGAATCATATAAATCATAATGATTCCAAAGTATGGTTGTCCTAATAACACATCAAAAACTTCAAGAGGAGCAACATAAAATAGTACCTCATCCATGAAGGGCTTGATGGTATAGGGGAGGCGACATTGCTATCTAATGTAGAGATATCGTTGTTGATGGAGCCACCCGATGGCATATGGATGAAGATGTGGTGTGGTTGTAGGCCTAAATTCTTAATGACCTTTGTAATATGAGGGCTTTTTGTCTCTCGATGGCAACGATGAACTAAAACAAAGATCCCTTCACCCACATATGTGAGTGGAAGGGACACTCCCCTTCCTCTCAATTTTCCAGCTCCATGTTCTGGACCTTGGTGGTGGAAATGGTGGGTTTCATGTTAGTAATATATTTACCCTTATCATTCCCTTTGTCAGATTTTGTCTTAGAATAAGAACATGCATTAGAATTTGAAGCTTTTAGCTTGACTACTAATGATTGCTTGGCACAACACTCGTTTGTGTTGTGGGTGGGGCTCCTATGGAACTCACATGACATTCCCATGTCCTTCTTTGTCTGTGGTGCCATTATTTTCTCGTGGCTTCGATGGGTTGTCCTGGTTCATTCCACCTTGGCTTTGTCCTTCATTCTATAGTTAGGGAGTGTTGTTTCCATGCTTAAGATTCACAGATCCAAATTCCCACTTTTTTTGTTTAAATTTTTGTTCAATATTAGTAGCATTTATGTATGTTGAACCAAGCGAGGAGATGTATAGGAACTCCATTTCTTCCTAAATGTATTTGTGCAGACAATCATGATACTTGAGCACCAAATGTCGCTCACAGTATTTTATACCCCACTTTGTGTGTAGAGTATGAAAAATATTTGTGTTCTCAAGCAAATATTGGTCCCTTTGCTTTTGTAGAGTGGTCCATTGTATGTACTTTTCTTCATAGCTTCCCATAGGGTAACATTGTTCCATGGAAGCATCTCATAAATAGTTCCAAGAGGGTGCGATTGTAAACATAGAGGGTTCCTTGGCCCTTTTGTCACAATAAGTTTCCCATTAGTCCTTGACATGGGGGTTAGCCTTAAGCGATGAAAATGTAATCATTTCCCTATTGAAGAAACTATGGATCAAAAAGTAACCTTTTTGTAGAATTAACCATTTATATACAACATTTTTTCTATCTGAAATTCAAATATGGGGTATTGAAGTTAACTTGTACCTTGAAAGGGGAAGTGCCTCCGAAGTGACTGCTTGATGAAGATGCATCGCCTGTTGACATCCACCAAAGGATCTGGGAAAAGTTGTACATCATCTCGTTCATTTTCTCCCTCATATTTCTTTTCTTCCACCATGGGAGGCTATTGGTGTCGGCAGGGATGGTCTTGCAACGGCTTAACCAGTTCAAGTCCCAGCTCCTTATACCCAAAAAAATAGATAAAGAGAAGACTACTCTCATTCCACTAATCTAGATTTATGAAGGAACGAAATGAAATACAAATTTAAACAAAACAAAAACATACAAAGAAAGCATATAACTTTAATTAATTAATAACAAGTGCAAAAACAAAAAACCAAATAAAGAGCAGATTGTTCTCATACCACTGATCTAGATTTATGAAGGAACAAAATGAAATACATATTTAAACAAAACACAAAGATACAAAGAAAGAATAGAACTTCAATTAATTAATAACAAGTACTAGAAACTATTTACATGTAGAATGGAATAAACTAGCTTGAGTGATGGTAGCTTATCTCTAAGAAGAGATGTGTTGGCTACATGCCTTGTGAATTATGTTACAATGAGGCTCGGAGGCCTTTTTTATTATTGAGAAACAATGGAAAACCATAAAAATAAAAATAAAAAACCCTAACCGTAGGAGATGAAGCACCAAAATTTTGTGATCCCCTTTGGGATTAGTTGGAACACCAACTTCCCGAGGTCATAATTTGGCCATATGATCTCTATTTGGCGCGCACAATACCTCGTTAGAAAATTCTATTTGACAAAAAAATTTCCCGACAAACACCTATTATTACATACGGTCGTGTTTAAAAAAAAAAAAAACTGTTTAGGGCCTCAAAACAACTTTGTAAGTTTAGGACCCAAAAAACTACCAAAAATAGAAATATGTGCTAAAATGACGGAAACTAAAAGGAAACAATGTTTGGGTCCAAGTGGAATAGGAGGGTGGCCACCAATATCCACCTAAATAACTCCTTCCCCCTTAGGAAGTAATGGTCTCCATTGCATTGAGTGCCTCCATGAGATGGGAAAAGTTTTGTTGAACTTGGTCACTTGTGAGCCACTTGCCTTGGTGTAGGAATTGGCCAGATTTGACAACCCAATATAGTTGGATCCTTTGTTGGCAAGTATTCTTGATCTATGTATCCATGATTTGATTAGTTTTGGCATGTTCCATGCAGCCTGGATTGAGCTCTATTGGTGTTAATTTTTCAATAATGTCTTATGTGTCCAATAATGGTGTGAAGTATGGCCGAAGGTGATCCACATTAAACATTGGATGCAGGCCAAGGAATGGAGGAATGCTGAGATCGAAAGCTTCTTCTACCACAACCTTGGTGATGGTATAATACCCACATCAGAGTGGTCAAATCTTTTTATGGGCTCAGACAAGGCATTATTTCTGCAAATGCAACCAATATTTGTTACCCACCTAAAACTTATGTGGCACCTGATGCTAATCATGCCATTGTTTGTACTTGGCATTAGATTTATCTAGGATGTCATGAACTTGTTGGATGCATTCAATAAACTTGGTTTCTTTACCAACCTCTAATTGTACATATGTAGATTCTACCTGTGTAGTCACATGAGGCATGTCAACATCAATTAGATGCAATGGTTGAAATCTTAGACCCACTTGAAAGGGATTGCAACCAATGAGAGCTCTCTTATAATTGTGTTACACATAGGGAAGGCTCTCATTCAAGGTTCATGGATGCTTGGAGTTGTACATGTGTAGCATGCACACTATAAATCTGTTGATGACCTTTGTTTGGCCATCATAATGGGGATGGATTCTCTTCTTGTAGGCCACCAATATAGCCATCTTACAAAATCAATCCATGACCAAAAATACACAGTCGTTACCATGCTTGGTAGAGGGTAGGCTAGACAGATAGTCCATGGAGATGAATTCCCAGGGCTGGCTGGGAGTAGGCAGAGGAGTGTACAAGCCTTGATTCTTGATGGTTAGCTTGGCGATGCCACAAGAAATGTAGGATTACATATATTTTCCAACATCATGTCATAGTTTTAGACAATAAAAATACTTTTGCAGTAATACCACAATTTTCTCCACACCAAAGTCTCCTATGGCACGACTATAGTGTGCCTCCCAAATCATCTTGGCATGCTCGATTGAGGGAACAAAAAGGTGGCCCAGGTAGCATACTAATGTGTCCTGGAGGTGGAAGTATGGTATTTTCTTTCCATCCACTAGCCTCTAGTATGTGGTGGCGAACTCTAGATCATTTTTGTATAGTTGCAGCCATCAAGAGGTCTCATGGCCACAAGAGTTGAGAACAATGGTTAGTGCTGCAACTGAGGGTTGACTGAGGTGATCTGCATCATGATTGGTGTTTCTCGTCTTATATTTAATGTTCAAATGGAATTTTTGCAGATATGTGGTCCACATCTGATGGTGATCATTCTGAAACTTCCCTTTATGTATGTATAAAATGAAGAGTTTGGTGATCTGTGTGGATGACCATCTGCTTCTCCATAATGTAATGTTTCCATTTCTAGAAATCATGCATGATAGAATACATTTCTTTATCATAGGTGGGGTATTTTGTATCAGAAAATGTCTCACTATGATAGGCCACTGGATGCCCTTCTTGGGTGAGAACGGCACCAATAGCATAGTCAAAGGCATTTGTCTCAATTTCAAATGGTTGTTGTAGGTTTGGCAATGTGAGTACTTGTGCAGAGCAAAGGTGATGCTTCAATTCAACCAATGCCTTCTCTTGGTACTCTGACTAGGAAAAATTTCCTTTTTCTCTGCCCTTGGTAACTTGACTCAAAGGCCAAGTGATATGAGAGAATCCCATCACAAACCTATGATAAAAATTGGCAAGGCCCAAAAAGTTGTCATGCTCTCTAAGAGTGGTCGAGGTTGGCCAATTATGAATGACTTGAATCTTATCCAGATCCACATGTATGCCTTGCTCATCAATGATGTAACCCAGATATTGGACTTGGCTCATGCCAAAGGTGCAATTCTCTATGTTGGAACATAGTTTGTGTTGCCGCAAGGTTTGAAGGACCTGTCGAATGTGTTGCAAGTGCTCTTCCTAACTCTTACTGAGGATGAGGATGTCATCCAGATATACAACCATGAACGCGTTAGTGAAGGGCTGCAAGATGTCATCCATCAGCCTCATAAAAGTTGTTGAGGCATTTCACAACCCGAAAGGCATGACCAACCACTCAAAAAGGCCTTCCTTGGATTTGAAATCTCTCTTCCATACATCTATGGGTTCTATTGGAACCTAGTGATAGCATGAATTCACATCAATATTGCTAAAGTACTTGGCCCCCTTGAGTTGGTAAAGAAGGTCATCAATTTGGGGGATTGGATAACTGTTCCTGATAGTGAACTTTTTAGTGCATGATAATCAATGCAGAGTCTCTAGGTCCCATCCTTCTTCTGTACAAGTATAATCAGGCTCCCACAAGGTGATGAACTTCATTGGATATGCCCTTTTTGCAACAACTGTTGGATCTGCTGCTTGATTTTTTCATTTTCTATAATGGAGTGGTGGTATATCAACCCATTGGGTAGAGGAGATTTTGGAGTCATATTGATTGAATGATTGACCTAACAGTGAAAAGGTACCCTTATGGATTAGGAGAATATGTCCCTTTATTTTTCCATGACCTTATCCACGTATTTCTACTGTGTGGAGGAACCCTTCCCAAGGGCCATGGATGTGGCCACAATCTTCCCCTAACTTTGAGAGTGAATTGGAAAGAAAAACAAATTTCTCAGTCTGAGAGATGATCTTATTGCATTTCTTAGCATAGATCAAAGAGATGGCGGTATGCGAGGCTACCTTTGGTATACTATATAACTTATTTCCCAAAGTAATAATAACATTGTAAGTCATGGACTCATTCAAAGCATGACGCTTCCACAAGTATGGTTATCCTAATAACACATCATAAACTTCAAGAGAGCAACATCACATAATACCTCATCCATGAAGGGCTTAATGTTGTGGGGGAGTTGACACTTCTATAAAATGCGTAGATCTTGTCCTTGGTGGAGCCACCCAATGGTATATGGTTGTGGGTGTGGTCTAGTGGTAGGCCCAACCACTTAAGAACCTCTACTTAGATGAGGTTTTTTTTTCTCCCACTGTCAACAATGAACTGTAGTGGACACCACTTCACCCACATGTGTGAGTGGAAGAGACACTCCTCTTCCTCTAGATATTCCAGCTCAATCTTCTTGACCTTAGTGGTGGAAACGGTGGTATTGAGTTTTGCGTTAATAATATCAGGAAAAGAGAAAACTTTACTTAAATCAGAGGAAGTATATCAAGACAATATTGTAGAGGTCTAATATACAAGAAAGTAAATTGGTGAAGGTCCCTATTCCTGTAGGTGTAAAGTTATCTATAGATAAGTGTCCCAAGGCACAATATGAGGAAGAGGACATGTCTCATGTTCCATATGCTAGTGCGATTAGAAGTTTCATTAGAGAAATTTTGAGGCCTAAAATGGGCTCGTAAGGAATATTATAAAATAATAGTGGAAATACAAACAAATTAAATTACATCATCAAATTTTAAAAGGAAAAAAATAAAATACTTTTTCAACTTGTATTTTCAACATATCTCATTACGGTTTTATTCAAATTTTGATTAGGATCACTCATTGGTTGCGTAATTTAATTCCTCATCCAAGGAGTACTCGTGTTGCATACTTTCGATGGACACTGTTACATGAAAAATGGGAAATACAAAAAATAACGTGATTGCAATCATGTTTTTCATGTATTTCTCATTTTTCAAGTAGCAAGTTCCATCAAAAGTATGCAACATAGGTACTCCTTGGATGAGAAATTAAATTATGCATCCAAAGAGTGCTCCCCCTTGAAATTTGAGTAAAACCGTAGGGAGATGAGTTGAAAATACAAGTTGAAAAAGTATATATATATATATATATATATGTATAATCTCCTTTTTTTATCTTTTTAGTTTTTTACTCCAAAAATGGTGAATCATCCCCCACGGTTGACATAATCACCTTGAATCCTATTGGTTCTTATAAATTTGATTTTGGTTGTAGATTTTTGTTTTGAGGCCCATTTTTTACCTCAAAATTTATGAGTGGATGTACACAATGGTATGTACAAGACCAAAGCTTGATGTATTTGGGAGATTTTTGATCTCCAAATCTTTCCTAATTATTCACGAATTATAAAAAGGATTACAAGCTAGGATTTTATACTAGTTAAAATAAATAAGGTGCTTGGTGTTGAAGGAGTGTTTAGTGATCGTAAACTTAGATACCTGGTGATATTTGGTGTTTGCTATGTGTTCCTTAAGGCAGGCTATGAAGGGCCTACTTATTTGGCCAATGTAAGATTTCCCACATGAACAAGGAATCTGGTAGACACTTTACCCGAACATGGGTTTAGACATATCTTTGGTTGACCGTAATAAATGCATGAGGGTTTTATGGGGTTTGAACATGGTCTTTATGTTCTTTTTAGCCAAAACCCTAGAAATGATATCATAGTTCCTTTTATGAAAGGGGGGGAGATATGGCCATATGGAGGGGGGTCAAAGGGGTTGGATTTAGGGTTAGAAGTGGCTTGGAAGGATTTATGAATTTGAGAGGTAGAGTAGCCATTAGCTTTGAAATCTTGGATCAGGTGAGATTTTTCTGAGGAAAGGAACCGAGGAGCAAAGATTTTAAGGGGCCGAGAGGTAAGAGTTTTTAGAACACCAAATTTTTGGGAAGGGTGGTAGTGAGAATTGACATGTAGATAACAATCACTGTGGGTTATATTATTTGCACAACTTATATGCACCACGAATGAAGGGGGGTCCTAGGGGGTTTTCAACCCGTGGTTTTGTTGCAAGTGGTTTTTTGGTGAATGGTGTTTTTCCCATGGTTTTGTAGTTTTGATTATGTAACTATGATTGGATTGGTGCTTCATGTATGCCATAGGATGTATATTGTATTGTAACATTGTACAAAAAATAAAATGAAAAAAAAACTTGCTAGTTTTCTCGAGTTTGGGTTTCCAGGATAAGGTATCTGTGTAAATTTGTGTCTTTTCCATTGTATCTTTAGTATTTTATTAATAATCTATTTGTAGTAATTAATTGTACAAGGTTAAAACTTACATATACAGGTACATGAAGCACTATAGAAGTCACAATAAAAATATAAGTCTAGGCATGATCAACACATAACAGAAAAGTCCTTCAATGTGTGAGATAGGTCATGGTTACAATTGAATAAGGAGAGGCTACAATGTCATGGTAATAAAATAAAGGATTTGTGATATGGTCCCTCTCATATACTAGAAATGGTGGGAGATAATGTAGAAATTCCTTGTAGGTTCAAACTACTAATTGTAATATGCTAAAATAATAGACTTGAATCCACTCTAATCAGCAACAGAAACAATTAAACGATCATGAAATCACGAAGCATACAAGAGAAAGAATTCAATCTACACATTACACAAATATTTCCTAGGGAAATCCATAGCTTAAAATCCTACTATCTGTATATTGCATTAGTTAGCAAATATGAGAAGATTACAATGCTTTGCTCAAGCCCGAGCAACTTATGCACTATCTCTATCTGTCTCACAACTTCCTAGACAAGCCCAGGCCAATACTTAACCAAATTCATGCTTTCCCAAGTCCCTATTTCCTTGTACTATTCGATGAGGAATTAGGCCCCTATTTAATAGGAATTTTCCTCCATTAGATTGTGCAGTTCCTTTAGGCTCTTCCTCTGACTGCATGCACCATTTGTAAAATTTAGATAATTATACAATTGAGAGTACACTGCCCTAGAACTTCAATCTCATCTGGGTAACTCTCAGATCTGACATGCATGAGTTATTTATGAGTGAATCATCGGTTAACTAGTTGAACACATGAAGCAACACCCCACTGTCTGACCTCCTACTAGTTCATCAATCAATTGGAACTAGTTTAACTGACTTTAACTCAGCTAAACTAAATTAATTAATTACATCTCAAAATAAACTAAATTGGGGATCCTATAATGTAGGAGACACTCTACATGAATCTAGTTAGACCCTCAACTCGAATTAACTGAAACAACTAAGTGAATTTAACTTATTTAACTCATACAAGTTGTCTTGTGATGTAAAATTACAATTTTTCTCCTAATTTAATTCAAGGGAAAGTTAAATCAAGATTTTTTCTTGTTGCATTTTCAACATTTCTTGTTGCAATTTTCAACACTCTCTCTGAATAAGAAATGGATTCACATCTATCCCAATCTAGTACCTTTGGAATTTTCTACTTGAAAATCTTGTCATTATTGTTGTTGCTACTGCAACATCTGCAATAAAAAGAGCATCCAACAAAATAAATTGAATCAACTATGTTTGCAACTATCTACTGGGAAAAACTATGATGTTCTAACTCTTCTATTGAGCCTCCTACTCTGTTGTCAACATTGTTTTGTACTCCTCAGTATCTGACTGACACTGATCTTCCTATTACTAAATACTATGGGCCCCTCTAGCAAGGTAATGATCCACGAGATAAAAAACACCCCAATGGATCCTGCTCAAATTTCATCACTCTCGGGACTATTTCTTCACATTGCCCTAGCTCTCACCTAGATGTATGGCTGCATGAGCTCCCTCTTCCCACTTGGCTTGAAATTTCACCCTACTGGAGATATTTTCTTGAGAGGATGTCTCTACTCGGTCTCCTCTCTGCTTCTCCAATTGTGGTTGCTCCTCAGCTTACTGAGGCTGCTTCTGAGGTTGCATGTTGATAGTTAATTCATGCTCCCTCTCAACCACCAAGTCTCTAAACTTTTCCTTACTCCTCGAGGATTTGCATGCATCTTGTACCTCAAGTGCATACAGGTTCTTGATTCACACACTGATCTATTTCACCTATCCTGTGGTGATGTTTCTAAGGAAAACCTTTCCTTTTCTAAATATCACATCTTAGCCACAGACTTCCAACACCTCTATGAAAACAAGATTCTTATTTAGCCCTGGAACATACATCACATCTATGACTCTGAGAGGGGAGCCAAAATCCCTCTAAAAAGTAACTGTACTGATATTGGTTAGGCTATACCTCCCTACATCTCCAAACTCTATGTCCTACTTGATTGCTTTCTCCTCCAAGTCATTGAAGAGATCTTTATTCCTCATAATATGGAACAAGGCACCACTATCGAGATACCACATGCTTCCCATTACTATGATTTCCGTGCATGAAATTACAGTAAAATCAAGTTAAAATTGTGAAGCTAGAGCTTCACCTGTTGGTGCTACTATAGGCTCCTTCTTGCTTGCTTTCTTCTGTGGACATTATGTGGCATAGTTCCCGAACTTGTGATAGTGAAAACACTTGATGTTGGACAAGTATTTCTTCTTTGGCTCCTCACCTTGGGACTTCTTTCCCTTGTCTTTGTTTTCTTTTTTGGATAATGAAAAATCCTCTTCCACTTCATTGGATGAGGTCCCATCTCTAGCATTCCATCTAATCTCTTCTTGCACCAATTCGAACCACAAACAATCCCACTCTGGTAGCTTCTCCCTACCATTTTCTGAATCCTAGTAGTTGTGATAGCTCTTGGGAAGGCCTAGAAGTTCTACGCTGACCATATCATCTTCATCAACTGTAACACTGACACTTCCAAGCCCATCCCAAAATTGGATGAACTTGGTCAAGTACTTTGGTATTGTGTCACCCTTTTCCATCATGATTTTTCTGAGCTTTTCCTTAAGTGCCACCTTTCTGTGGTCACTATTGTTTTGAAACAGGTCTGTCAAGTCCTTGTGCATTGCATATGTATTATCCTTACTTTGGAGGTTCGAGACAATATGATCTCGAACTCCTTCTAGGATAATCCTTCTCGCCTTTGCAACACATTTTCTCCACTCTTCCAGATATTGAGCATCAGTTGTTGGAGGCTTAGGAATATCTTTGTCTATGAATTACTTAAGCATGTTTTCTTCCAACACTACCTCCATCCTATCCTTCCAAGCAATATAGTTTGAACTACCCTCAAGGGCATATTCGAGTCTTAATTTGTAGAACGACATCCTACTGGCTTTGAAGTATGATACTGCAAATTCGATTTCACTTGCAAAAGGAAAACTCGTATTCTCCTCTTCTATAGTGATTTCAGCTTTGATACCATGTAGAAATTCCTTGTAGATTCAAACTGCTAATTGTAATATGCTAAAAGAATAGACTTAAATCTACTCTACTCATCAATGGAAAAAATTAAATGATCGCGAAATTAAGAAGAATACAAGAGAAAGAAATCAATCAACACATTACACAATGATTTCCTGGGGAAATCCACAACTAAAAACCCCTGCTATCTATATATGCATTACTCAGAAAATATGAGGAGATTACAATGTGTTGCTCAAGCCCAAGCAACCTCTGCATTATCTTTGTCTGTCTCACAACTTCCTAGACAAGCCCAGGCCAATACTTAACCAAATTCCTTCTTGCCCAATTCTATATTTCCTTGTGTTGTTCCTCAAAGAATTGTCCCATTATTAATTAGGGAAATTCCTCAATTTGAATTACGCAATCCTCATAGGCCTTCCTCTGACTGCATGCACCACATGTACAATTCATATGATTATACAACTGATAGTACACTGTCCCTGAACTCCAATCTCAACTGGGTCCTTCTCATATCTGACATGCATGAGTTCATTATGAGTGAATATTCAGTTTAATGGTTGATCATGACAAGCAACACCACACTTCTAGACCTCCCACTAGTTCCTCCAAAAGTTGGAACTAGTTTTATTGACTTTGACTCAGTTAGACTGAATTAATTAATTACAACTTGTTAGGTCCCTATACTACTAGTGTAACCCCTTATTGTTATTAGTGCAACCCCCTTATTATATCGTTGTGCACATGTAGTCCCCATATTGTTATTATTGTGCCCCATAGAAGCCCACTATTTTATTGTTGTGCCCTTACATTATTATTGTTATGTCGGCTCTGATTATATTATGACCCCTTAGACTCCTATATATAGAAAGGAGGTCTTGTCATTTGTATCATCCAAGAATTTTTCATTTGTGTAATGTAAAAGAGGTTGCCCCCTCGAACAGGCTGATTTCTAAGGCATTGATCTATCTTTTCTATCTTTTTGTGAGCTGGTTTCGTAACATTTGGTATCAAGGCTTTGGATTCTAGGGTTTCGCTGCTCCAAATAGGTCATTGCGGAATTTTTGCTATAGCTTATTTTCTGCGATGTTTTAGAAGCTAAAAAAAAACCCATTTGACCCAAAATCTCTATGATCCTCGGGTCCAAATGAAAGATTGTTTCTCGCTATATTTTTGGAGATATGATCTAGGTAATTTAGTGTTATTGCAGGCTCTTGAATTACATCCCAAACAAGTTACCTTGGGAAACTCGTCATAACCTTCTCTTTGAATATTAGATTGAAATTTTATAAAATGTTACAGAAATAGGACGGATTGTAGTTTTATGTTCATATTTTTTAGCTCCGAAGGTCGAAACAGTGACATGTGGAACTTCGTACAAGTTCGCTCTACTGAAAAAGTATATAATCAAGTCATCTTGGGAGATTGGGCATAACTCTTTCTTGGAAAATCCAATTTCGATCAGACTGGTGGCATTGGAAAGAGGACATAGATAGCTACTATAGGTCACAATTTCAGACCTTGGAGACCCAAAATTCTAGAGATACAACAGATTCAAGATCGAGCTGCTAAAAGAAAGAAAAAGAATGACTCGAATCAAGAAAATAGAAACACCTAGTAAGCAAAATTGGATGGATGATTTTAAGAATGCGATCAAAGCTAAGATAAATAGTTTTATATGGGCCATGGAAGATAATATTGATGGTATGGAAGTACATTTGAAGAAAGGCATGGAATATTTGAAGAAAGACATGGAAGGTTTGAAGGAAGTTGGGACAAAGTTGGTACAAGAAAGGCCTCCTAATGATGAAAAGGTAGTAGAGGAAACTCATGATGAGAAAAAAGTAAATGTTAATCATGATTTCATAGAATATAACATTGGATTGAAGACCCAACATATTCCAAATATAGATATGTGGAATTTTGATGGCAAGGATCCCATAACATGGATACTACGGGTGGAGAAATATTTTGATCTACACGATGTGCAACTATTACAAAAGGTGTGTATTGCATATTTATATTTAGAACCGAATCAATTTTTATTGTATAAAGGGATTTTTTATCGTAAACCACTTATCACCTAGTCAATTTTCATGGAGGAAATGATAGCACATTATGAGGATACAAAGAGCAACACCTTCTTTAGCCAATTGATAAATTTGAAACAAAAGGGTTCAATGGCAGAGCACATTGAGGACTTCGAAAAATTGAATATAAGGGTAAATGATATTCCAGAGAAGTGGAGGATTGATGTCTCCATAGGGACTTTAAAGGATAACATTCAACATGAGGTTAGTCTTTGGGAACCTCATTCATTGGAGAAGGCATTCAAGATGGAAAGAAAAATTATGGCAATAAGAAACCCTGCCACTAACAATTTTAAAGATGGAACTGTTGTTTCTCCTAGCGTTCCACAACCTACAAGGTTGATGTTGGGCATGTAATCCCCTCAAGGCATGTTTTGGGGCTCAAAGCCCAAGTTTTGAATGAATTTTGTTATAAAGTTCCCCGCATTGCGGGCGCGGGGCGCAAAGAGTATGATAGAGTCACAAGGTTGTCCGCCCTAGTTTTGTAATGTAATGTCGGCCTACCCATGGTCCGCAGACCATGGGATTGTATAAATAGAGCAAGGCTCTAAGTGTAAAAGATAAGGAAGGAATAAAGAGTAGAGAAGAAAGAGTCTAAGTGACTAAGTGTAAAGTTTATCTTTGGGTCGTAGGGTAGGAGAAGGTTCTGTAGCTGAGTGCGTAAAGGTCTAGTAGTCCACAGCTGAGTGCGCAGACCCCTACAGCTGAGTGCACAGGGCAGAGTCGAGTCTGTAACCGAGGAAGAAATTAATAAAGAGAAGTTTTATCATAATTTTGTGCATCTGTTCTTGGGTTAATACATGTTTGATATAATTTATGAATATACTGTTTATTTACTGCGCGCACCTGTATGAATGGTTTATGTTGTTAAGTGTAACTTAAAGCATGCAAGTAGGCTAAGATAATCAACTAAGATTGGAATACCAGTAAGGTCTTGGGTAATAATGCAGAAGCACAGCGGTTAGCCCCTGAATAGGGCTACGTGAAGGTAGTATCTTAGGCTACGAGGCACAGGAAAGGGTGCGAAGCAACTTGCACACAGGGTCAAACCGTAGATGACTAGAACTCATCAGACATCTCCAGGGTGCGAAAACCTGGTTCTAGCACCCTCCCATACTACTTCGGGTGAGACCTCAGTCCACGCACACAAGAAAGGGTGTGAAGCAACTTGCACACAGGATCAATCCGCAAACCACTAGAACTCATCAGACATCTCCAGGGCGCGGAAACCTGGTTCTAGCACCCTCCCATACTACTTCAGGTGAGACCTCAGTCCGCAGCTGAGTGCGCGGACCCCTACAGTTGAATGCACGGGGCAGAGTCGAGTCTGTAACCGAGGAAGAAATTAATAAAGAGAATTTTTATCATAATTTTGTGCATTTGTTCTTGGGTTAATACATGTTTGATATAATTTATGAATATATTGTTTATTTACTGCGTGCACCTGTATGAATGGTTTATGTTGTTAAGTGTAACTTAAAGCATGCAAGTAGGCTAAGATAATCAACTAACATTGGAATACCAGTAAGGTCTTGGGTAATAACGCAGAAGCACAACAGTCAGCCCCTGAATAGGGCTGCGTGAATGTAGTATCTTAGGCTACGAGGCACAGGAAAGGGTGTGAAGCAACTTGCACACAGGGTCAAACCGTAGACCACTGGAACTCATCAAACATCTTCAGGGTGCGGAAACCTGGTTCTAGCACCCTCCCATACTACTTCGGGTGAGACCTCAGTCCGCGCTCTACGGGCTGTTGCCGAAAGGGCCAGTAGTACCGGGATTTGTTTGGCTAAATCACCTCTGAACTTGGGTCAGGCCCCAACAAGCCGACAAATGATTCTGTTGTCAGGACCAAGATTTGCATAAGAGATGTCTGATGTAGTATCACTGGAATTTGACAAAGAAAGGAATTGAAGAGCGGCTGGACAGGAAGATCCACTAGTCCGTAGTGCAGGAAAACAGGAATCCACGAGTATCGAAGGAAGAGTGGTTAGAGCACTACTTATATACAGAAATCCATGAAATTTTATTTGCATCCTTCCCCTCTGACTTCTATGAGTGGATCGCAAAGTTATCAGACAGTTAGGGAAGGTGTAGGCTCAACAAACCTATTGTGTGGACTCCAAAGTTGGTGCGCAGACTAGAAGCATTGGAAGATAAGATCGTGCACATTGTGGATCATTGGGTCGATCAGATTATAGGAGGGTTTATCACCAAGTTCATGGTAGATACTTTAGTCAGCTACAGCAAGGCAAAATGATGCTTAATCAAAGGACCGCAAGGTAAGTGTGTTAAATATTTGAACACTTGGATTAAAATGCTACTATGTGAAAAGTGAGTTATGCGAATAAATTGATGTTTGGGGCTATGCAAAGTGGGAGGATATACAGAAACGAAGGTAGTGTAGAGATAGAAACCAGCCCTTTGTTTTCAACTCCACGAGAAAGCGAGGAAGAGCTCATGAAGGTTTCACCAAGAAGTGCGATCAGTTTGATAAGGTAGCAAATTCTGTGCATACCACTTCCACCTACACCACTGCCAGTCTCAACATATTCACCCCCGTCTTTGCCCACACCACCTTCGCCACCACCACAGTTCAATATGGAAAGTGAAATAAAGTTGTCGGTGTTCAAAGGAGTAGGGAATGAAGATCCAGACCAATTTTGGTTCGTGGTAAAGATTGTATGGGAAGCATAGGGAGTCATGGATGACAACATAACGAAATAAATGCTCGTCAACGCTCTACAGGATCGCGCACTGACGTGGTACATTAAGCATTCCAATGACAATCCAAACGCAGGGATTGTGGATATCTAAGCTACACTAAACGGGGAGTTTAGCAGGCCAAAATTAGAGACACAGTCGATTATCGTACTTAAGGAAACCGCAATGCTTCAAGGCAAGACCCCCTAGAGCTGGATCAGAGACTGAAGGGTATGATTCGTGAAGTCAACATGACCTTGATAGATGGGCAACGATGCACATGGTTTGTAGCATCGCTAATGCCACATCTGAGGACCGTGTTGTCACAACAGAAGCTATCCACTTAGGTCGAGGTCTTGGAGATCGCAATGAGACTGCATGAGACCCCGATACAAGATTCTAAACTATAAGTCCAACAGATCCACCTGCAGTTGAAAAACCTATGCCTTGAAATGCAGAGGTTGAAACAAGACAGGACAGCTTGCCCAAAAGCACGCGAGGATTTATGGTGCATAAAGTGCAAAGGCTAGGGACATGACAAGGACCATTGTCCAGTCTTCGCGTGATTCAAAATGGATCTAACATAGACTTCTACGTCAAAAAAATATTCCTCACAGAGGAAAATGAAAGTCAAAGGATGCTCTTGGGAATAGTCTCATTGTGTAGATCTTTTCAATCTAAATCTACTGCAATTTGAATGGACTAGAATGGACTCCGAATGAAGGAGTTATTACAAAAATAAGATTGCCCATTATCCTTAGAAAATGAGGAAATTTATTATAAAAATGGACTTAAGGGCCCTTAAAGAAAATTGCATCGGAAAAGGTTCAAAGGGAGGACTTAAGCAAAGGCAGAAGGACTCCCTGATAGCGATCTCTGATATATTGCATCGGAGGAAGGCCTTCATGCGATATTGGAACCCCAGGCAGAGCGACTTGCGATTGCGATGAATCAGCATTGGCGATATATATCGGATCGGTGCAGTCCATTGGAAAGTGGTATAGACCCCCGGGTTGTTACGATTGCGATATGTGATACGCATATATCAACGATCGGGATCGCAACCATACAAAGGGCTGTTGAGATATGCGATATTTCGATGAGCGATGATGCGATCATATCTAGACCATTGGATCGCGAGTTTGATCAGATGGTGGAGGATCAATGGTGCATATCGCATCGTTGTTGTGTTAAGTCCATGGACCGAGGCTCCTTGTTGGGTAGTGGAGGTCCCGCATAACAGTTTTGGGTCTAATAGCCTAGAAATTAGGATAAAAATATTATAAACCTCTGAAATATTCGGAGCGTGAAATGTAAAAGGTCGAGTCAAAGGGTTGTCTGCCCAAGAAATAATATAGAATAATAGGAAGTTAGTCGGTTTGCGGACCATAGGAAGGTATAAATAGAGCGCATCTCTATGAGGGAAAATTAGTTTTTTTGGTATGATTTTGGATCTGAAATGTAATGGGTTTTTGAGGAGAAAAAGTCTGAAAGTGTTTGTAAGTCCGAGTCGAGGGGTTGGGTAGTGGATAGAGGCTCTGTAGCTATGTGCGCAGAGGCCTAGAAGACTCTACAACTGTGTGCATGGACCCCTACAACTAAGTGTGCAGGGCAGATCTGAATGTATTGGTGATAAAGTGGAAATAAAGATAAGTTTCTTCTGTAAATTCTGTGTTAAATCTGAATTATCGCAGATCTGACTTTTTGTATGGTTAATATACTGTTGATCTATGCGCATATGCTTATATTATGAATGGATGTGAATCTGATCTTATTCTAAGTGCGCGAACTGGTTAAATCTTTTAAATGTTTGCTTAAAAGACTGGGCTAAGTAGATCTGAATTATACAAACTAATTAATATCGTGAATTAACCTCGATCCGTGGAAGTAGAGTAGCGTGAGGCAGCAAGACGGTGCACGAACCCTCCAGACCACATCTAGACATCCCCAGGATGCAGAAACCTAGTTCCATCACCCTCCCCTGCTACCTCAGGTGAGACTTTAGTCCATGCTTTGTGGGCTATTTCCGAAAGGGCCAGTAGTTGTGGGATTTGTTTGGCTAAATAATTTTTCTGAACCTAGGTCAGGCCCATATAAGCCAACAAATGGTTCCGTTGCCAGGACCAAGATCTTCCTAAGGGGTGTTTGATGTGGAGCGCGGGGACTCTGTAGAAAAAGATTTGAAGGATCGAAGGGACCAGGAACAGTAGTAGTTCGAAGTACGGTGGCAGAATTGACAATGACGAGCGTGATCCAGCTACTAGTATTCAAAGGAGCAGGAAGTGAAGACCCAGAACAATTTTGGTTCGTGCTAACGTCAGTATGGAACACACATATAATTGCAAATGATAATATCATAAAGGCTACCTTAATTAGTGTGCTACAATAACGGGTGTTGACATGGTACATAAAGTACTCAAGCAGTCACCCAACTACGGGGATGGCAGAAATCCAGATCGAACTAAAGAAGGAGTTTAGCCAACCAAAGTTAGAAACATAGTCAATCATAGGGTTCAAAGAGATCACGATGATGCCTGGTGAAACCTCGTGGGATTTGGACCAAAGACTGAAAAGTACTATTCGTGAGGCTAACATGACATTGACAGTTGCGCAACATTGTGCTTGGTTTATGGCATCCTTAACACCACATCTGAGGACGACTTTGTCACAACAGAAGATCTCAACACAAGCTGAAGCATTAGAGACAACGATGAGGTTGCACGAGACTCTGTTACAAGACCTGAGGTTGGGAGTTCAACAAATCCAAGCGCTCCAAGATTTGTGTTTGGAAATGGTGAAGTTAAAACAAGAATAGACACTGCGACCAAAAGTCAGGGAGGAAGTATGGTGTATAAAGTGCAGGAGCCCGGGGCATGATAAAGATCACTACCTGATCTCAGTGAATTATGTGGAAACGGGGGGACCAACACCATTGTGACTAGTGGCACAAGCAAGGCCAAGCACAACAACCCTGCTCTGGTGCGCAATCTATCAGGTGGGAGGAAAACACAACACTGATAATTGTCATCTACTGCCAAAATACAACCAGACCCCCCAGCAGCTATTTTGCAACTTTTGTAGATCAGTGGGCCATGAGGAAAGAGACTGTCATAACTACCAATTATTATTGGACTAGTCACCTGCTTACAGAATACAAACTGAGGTGCGAGGTTAGATCCAGCTACAACGATCATGTGTGGTGGGTTCCAGGGCTAAGGGCAAGGATGGGGTGGAATGGGGCCAGGAAGGGGTCGCAGGCAGCTAATTTGTTACAACTGCGGAGGTTTAGGACATTACGCACGGGATTGTACCAACCCAACTAGAATTTCATGCAGTTATTATGAGAAATTCGATCATGAGCTGATAGATTTCCCTTCGCTGATAGCCCAGATTCGTGAAAAATGAGCAACGCAACCAACAACAACCCAGAACGTGCAGATGATGAGGTACGAACCCCGCGAGGAGGATCCCAAAGTAAACATGATACTAAGAAGTGGCACGGCCATAGGAGTGGACAGAACGACTAAGGAAGATGCAGGGGTCAATAAGGAGACATATCCGGAAGCTAGGGAAAGCTTCACGAAGGTCTCTACCCCAGGTAGTAGGGATCAGCCTAAGCCAGACATGGATCCCTCAATGATAACTACCTTTTTAGAGACATGTATAAAATTGCTTCGTGACAACAAGGTAGTTAAAGGCTTACAAGAATCGATACATAAATGCACAAGATGGAGTGAACCTCACGTAGTTCGAAAGTTGGGAAGACATGCATCGTGGATCGAGATGGAAATGCGACTAACAGCGTAGATTGGCAATTATGAGATGGATCAGGTCATTTTGGATCTGGGCTCAGATGCCAACGTACTACCTAAATAGACTTGGGAGCACATGGGTAAGCCTGCACTACAATGGTCCCCTATCCAATTGTGGATGACAAACCAGTGGAAGGTCCTGCCCATGAGAAGGTTGCAAGGAATTACGGTAGATATTGACGACGCCTCAGACAGACTTTGAAGTGATTGAAATCATGAATGAAAGTACACCTTATCCTGTGTTGTTAGCAATAGACTGGGCCACCGACATGAATGGGGTTATCAATTTAAAGAAGTGGACCATGATATTTGAAACAAAGTCACTCCTTGTAGTCCTTCCGCTAGATCTAGCTAAAGGACCACGCTATATTGAATCTGTAAAGAAAGTGACGACGAATTGGATGGTATCTACAGAATAGCTGTACAAAGGCAGGAATGGGTCAAGACAACGGAGGATAGAAGACTATCACAAGGCTCTATAGAATCTTGCACCACTGATTCAGATAAAGAAGACGAATGGTGGCATAATAGGTTGAACGGAGTGACGATGCTACACTGCAATATGGTGACTAAATCTTTGTATTGTGTAAGGGCCCAGGATCGTGAATTTCCAACGTGTGATGGGCTAACAATAATACATGAATTCCTAACCAAATTTGAAATCGTAATACCAAAGCACCAATAGTTTGACGTGTTGAAGTGGGCGTTGCGCGCAACGCTTGCGCAATGGTGGGGCATACATGAATGGGCTTTCGAAGATTGGGGTAGTTGTAGGCGCATGATGAAAATCAGATTTGGGAAGCCAGAACTATGCATAATGGAGAAATACGATGGACGTGATGACCCGCGCATGCACCTTACTAGATGGATCAAAGCCTACAGAGAGGAACCTCAGCCAGAATCGGTGCACTTATTTTATCACACCTTGGACATCATTCTCAGAAACTAGTATACTAAAGCAGAGCTCCGGCACGACACAAGCGAATGGGATATCTTGTGTGAAGGGTTCTTGTCAACATTCCTCTTTGAAGATCAATGGATGGATCCTGTGGACGACACGTTATAGTTGGTAAAGGCCGCCATTTTCAAGACGCCACTGGAACTAGAAGAAACTGTGCAGCTCGACTGGTCGCGAGAGCTGACCCTGGCTCTCGAATGCTATAATGTCTAGGTAGAAGATGATGAGGATGATCCAAGAAATGTCAATATTCTGGAATCAGAGGGGATCCGTGAGGTATGCGGATTCGAAATCAAAGATCTAGATATCACGACGCCATTGAAAATGAGACAAGTTAATATTGGAACAGAAGAGGAGCCGAAGTATGCAAAGCTTGGGGACTATTGGGATGACACCACAGTGGAGAAGGTTATTGAATTGCTTTGGGAATATCGAGATTTATTCCCAAAAAAAATCACAGAGCTAAAAGGGATCATGGGAGACCTGGGAATGATGAAGATAACATTGAAACTAGACGCGAAACCAGTTAAGCAGTGACCCTACCTATTGAATCCAAAATATAAAGCAAAGGTCCGTGAAGAATTGGACAAGATGTTGGCAGTAGGAATCATTGAACCAGTCGAGTTGTCTGACTAGGTAAGTCCGATGGTTGTGTAGGAGAAGAAACAGAAGGGTGAGATTCACATCTACGTGGATCTTAGGAAGCTCAATGACGCTTCTGTTAACGATCTGTTTCTAACACCATTTATAGATGAGGTATTGGAAAATGTGGGGGGCCTAGAAGCCTACTCCTTAACGGATGGGTTCTCAGAATACCACCAGATCAAGATCGCGCTAGAAGACAAGAATAAAACAATGTTCACCATCGAATGGGGTTGCTTTCAATATGCAGTGATGCCCTTTGGAATAAAGAATGCGTCAGCAATATTTTCATGTATAGTGGTAGCGGCATTCAAGGAATTAATACACAAATTCTTAGAGGTCTATCTTGATGACTGGACTGTGTTCAGACTGGTTAAGAAACACATAGCGAGCTTACAGTTAATGCTGGATACTTGCCGCCGACACCAGATTGCGCTAAATCTAAAGAAGTGTACTTTCCTTGTCCCATTTAAGAACCTACTAGCCATGTGGTCTGTAAGCAAGGCCTGATGGTGGATTTGACAAAGATCGTTGTCATAATCAATCTGCAAGTGTCGCGAAGTGTCAAACAACTACATGCCACACTAGGACACATGAGCTGCTATCAGAAGTTCATCAAAAGCTACGCCCAGATCACGAATCCGATGGAATAGTCGCTGAAGGAGGATGCTACTTATTGCCAGAATGAGGAATGCAACAAAAGTCTGGAGACACTTAAGGAAAAGATGGAATTTTCCCTAATATTGGTCTTTCCGAAATGGGACATCGAATTTCATGTGCATGTTGACGCGTCATGTATCATGTTGGGGGAGGTACTTACTCAACCAGAAGCAGAAGGAATTGACCATCTGATTGCGTTCGCAAGTCGCCAGTTGTCAAAAGCTGAGAAGAATTACTCCACTACTGAGTGGGAGGAATTAGCGATGGTATACACGCTTCAAAATTCTGCCACTATCTGCTCGGGAGCCACTTTAAGATATATACCAATCATTCTGTGTTAAAATACCTAGTCAATAAGCCTGTGTTGGGGTGGTGCATTTGTAGATTGTTGTTGTTATTCCAGGAATATGACTTTGAGGACGTCGTAAAGCCGAGACGTCTAAACGCAAGCCCCAATCACTTGTCTCAAATTGAGACTGACGAAGAGCCCACAAATTTAGAGGACAGACTCCTAGATGCACAACTATATGCGGTGCGTGTAGCGGATGGAAATTTTGAGGATATAATCCATTTCTTAACTACAGGAACCGCGCCGCAGGGATATTTAGTTCAACAGAAGAAGGAATTGGTGATACGTGCAATAGACTTCACCGTGATTGCAGGACACCTCTATAAAATGGGCAACGACAAAATATCACGTAGGTAAGTCCCGGAGTTCAAGCGAGGACAGATCTTGGCCGAAGCACATGGGGGGTTTGCTGGCAGACTTTATGCGGGTCACGCCATAGCCCAAAAGATTCTTTGCGCAAGATTATGGCAGCCCACTCTGCATCAAGATTCAAAAGCATACTACCGAGCCTTCGACATATGTCAACGGATGGGGAAACCATCGTGGAGAGATAAAATGCCGCTCCAGCCACAGATGATGCTACAGCCATTCGAGAAGTGGGCAATCGACTTCATAGGACCTATCAAGCCACGAGGGAAGATGGGCGTGTGCTATATCATCAT
This sequence comes from Pinus taeda, assembly GCA_000404065.3. Classification (NCBI taxonomy): domain Eukaryota; kingdom Viridiplantae; phylum Streptophyta; class Pinopsida; order Pinales; family Pinaceae; genus Pinus; species Pinus taeda. The sequence goes on from APFE031290632.1 coordinate 32,011, forward strand.
TGCGATAGAATATTTGACCCAATGGGTAAAGGAATAGCTGGTTAAGGACTGCATGGTTGCGATAGTTGTGAAGTTTTTGTTCGAGAACGTGCTGACAAGGTTTGAATGTCCCAAAATCCTCATGAGCGATCGGGGAATGCATTTTCTGAATGAAATGATTAGCGCACTCACTGAGGAATTCTAGATATATCACCAATAGAGTACGCCATACCACCCGCAAGCGAATCGGATCGTTGAGGCATTCAAAAAAATCTTGGAGACCGCTTTGACCAAGGTCTGTAATGCACAACGAAATGACTAGGATTTTCACATCCCTATTGTGCTATGGGCATACCGAACCACATGCAAGAAGTTGACAGGCCAGACACCTTTTCAGTTAGTCTATGGCAAGGAGGCCATTATGCCTGTGGAATATATTGTGCCTAGTCTGCGGAGCACGGCAATAACAAGTATGGCAGACTGCGGGGCTTTGGAGGAAAGGCTCGCGCAGCTAGAGGAACTGGAAGAGGAATGGTTTTTAGATGGATTCCATTAGCAAGTACATAAACAACGCGAGAAAGCATGGCATGATCACCATATCAAGGTGCGCACCTTCAAGGAGAATGATCTAGTATTGCTATATGACAGTAAGTTCAAGAAATGCCCTGGCAAAATCTGAATGCATTGGTTGGGACCATATGTCGTTAAAGAAGTTACTGATGGTGGCGTGGTTTAGCTTGACAAACTCAATGGAGACCCGTTCCAGGCTGAGTGAATGGCAGTTGCCTGAAGCTCTAAATGGGCAGGCTAGCCGCCTGACTAATCACTCGAGGGACAGTCTCACCTCTCTAGCCAGTTGAAAGAGAGCGCGGGACATTAAGGCAATCTGGGGGAAAGAGGTGTGAGCGCCAGGATACGCATAAATTTGGCCCATCACCAAGATCGCGGTTGTGCAGTAAGCAGTGCGCTGATGCATTGCTAAGAGGCGAGGTGACCATTCTTGCCACTATTCATGACAAGATGTTTGCATTATGGAAAAATGGAGCGGGCGACAGGCAGTTAAGAGAAAGAGTACGAGCCAGATATGGAACGAGCTGCCATAGATTTCACACGAGGATGCTAGAACAGGTGGGAACCAGTGAATTTGAAATTTGAATCGATTATAAATCACTGAGGGGCATCCACTGGGTGACCTACACTTCTAGAAAACACATGCTTGGTATCAATATGGAGCTTTTCATTATCTCTACACAAGGAGTCAGCCCGAGGGTGGTGATATGGCTGATGGAAAAATAGGACTCTTTAAGGAACATGGTGGTGACAGCTGTGGATGTCCTGCAGAATGTAACATCAACAGTAGGGGATGTATCAGAAAAGGGGAGACATGAAGCAGAATTGGTCCAGATGTCGTTGCTCTGCCCAGGGGCAGGTCAATGAACTACAACAAAATAGAGAAAGGATGGAAAGATGAAGACCATGGGCAGCAATAAAGTTAACACGTCATCTCTAAGGTACCTTGAGGATTGGGATTTCGCGGAGAGCAGCAAAGGTCTTGCAAAATTGCAACACAAGCTTCAGCAGATAGTGCAAAGAGCAGATACGAAGGTCGGAAGTGGCTACAGTGGTACAAGGATGTCCCATATGCGGCTCCCCCGCTCGAGCTAAAATCCTATGAGGGGGCGTTTTGTGTTAACCGAGCAGAGCAGAATGAGCATTATCGGTCACAAGAATTGGTAGAAACCACGAAGCAAGAGTCGAACGAAGCATTGTAGGAGACAAAGAAGAAGTAAAAGGACGATGAGCATCACTTAAAGGGAGGTGAACCGCGAAGCCAAGGCAACGTATCTCGCCACACCAATGAGTGACTTAGGATGAGTCACGATGATTGTGTTGGGGGAATGTTGGGTAGCGGAGGTCCAACGTAACAGTTTTGGGTCTGATAGCCTAGAAATTAGGATAAAAATATTGTAAACCTTAGAAATATGGAGCGCAAAATGTAAAAGGTCGAGTCAAAGGGTTGTCTGCCTAAGAAATAATAAAGAATAATAGGAAGTTAGTCTGTCCGCAAACCATAGGAAGGTATAAATAGAGTGTGGCTCTATGAGGGAAAAGTAGTTCTTTCTGGTATCATTTTGGATCTGAAATGTAATGGGTTTTTGAGGAGAAAAAGTCTGAAAGTGTTTGTAAGTCTGATTCAAGGGGTTAGGTAGTGGATAGAGGCTCTGCAGCTGTGTGCGTAGAGGCCTGGAAGATTCCATAGCTGTGTGTGCATACCCCTGCAGCTGAGTGAGTAGGGCGGATCTGAATGTATTAGTGACAAAGTGGAAATAAAGATAAGTTTCTTCTATAAATTCTGTGTTAAATCTGAATTATCACGGATTTGACTTTTTGTATGGTTAATATACTATTGATCTATGTGCATATGCTTATATTATGAATGGATGTGAATCTGATCTTATTCTAAGTGCACCAACTGGTTAAATCTATTAAATGTTTTCTTAAAAGACCCGACTAAGTAGATCTGAATTATACAAAGTAAGTAATATTGCAAATTAACTCGGATCTGGATCTATGCGGAAGTAGAACAGTGCAAGGCAGCAAGATGGCGCGCGAACCCTCCAGACCACATCTAGACATCCCCAAGGTGTGGAAACCTAGTTCCAGCACCCTCCCCTACTAACTCGGGTGAGACCTCAGTCTACGCTTTGTGGGCTATTGCCGAAAGGGCCGGTAGCTGCGGGATTTGTTTAGCTAAATAATTTTTCCGAACCTAGGTCAGGCCCATATAAGCCAACACTCCTACCTGTTGTGATTTTGATATGTGGTCAAAGCATGGACCCGATGAGATTATAAACGTGATTTCATAAATTTTGAAATCCGTATTTTCAAATTTTCTCTGTATTTTCCGTGTATTGGGTTTTTTGGCCATACGCTTGTGTGATTGTGATTTGTGATGATAGGATAGACTCGAGAGGGATATAGATGCAATTGAAGGCCATTTGAAGTCTGAGCTTAAAGCCCATGATGTGTTTTCATATGTTTCCTGTGTATTTCTATTGTTTGGCTATTTCTGGAGTGAAGGCCAGAGGAAGGAAAAATGACTGGGTTGCCCATGCCCGCTAGTTCTTTTTCATTTGAAAATGGATTCTTGCGATGAAACAGTCGCATTTTCCATGATGGAGGCGACTGTAACCAATGTGTTACAAATACACAGAGAGCATAATTGAGAAGGGGTCACTTGGAAGTCGATCGAAACCAGAAGCTCGTGAAAGCCAAGAAGCCACCAGAGATTGGGGCAATGGCAAAGGGGTGATTTCCCAGAGAGCTGAGCACAACAAAGTTGCAGAGCGCAGAAGGCTAGAGAGCCATAGATTCGTAGAGTGACACCAGAGGTTGGGAGGACAGTGAAAGAGCCACTAGAGGTTGGAGGCTTGACAAAGAGCTAGAGCCAAGAGCTAGAGCCGAGAGCTAGAGCCAAGAGCCCAGAGCCGAGAGCCAAGAGCCGAGAACCAAAGCCAAGAGCCAGAGCCAAGAGCTAAGAGCTAAGTGGCGAAGGCTGAGGGCCGAGAGCCAGAGAGCCAAATAGCCAGGGATAAAGATGGCATTCTAAGCCCATTAGTTCAGTTGCAAACCTATGGAGTTGAGTTAAAGACTTGTAAAAGAATTCAAGCCATAATCCCAAAGAGCCTAGTCGAGTTGATTAGAGCTCAAGGAGGCGTAGCCCAAGATATCAAGGTGAAATCCATATTATATTGTTGTCTTTTGTGATTGCTTATTGTTGCATTGCATTTACTGTTATATGTTTAAATATCAGTTTAAGAAAATGAACTCAAACACTTGAACAGTTAAAAGCAAACAAAGCATACACCTATTTCCAGTTCTTTTAATTCCGCAAATTGTCCATATAAGCCTAGATATTGGGAATATATAAGCTTTGGAGTGGTAGAGGTTCTTGTAAGCATGAAAAGAAGCCTTCAGTGCCCCATTTCAGATCATCGCAAACTACCTGGCAAGAGGAGGGTCAATGCCATTAAGACTAGAGGCACAAGTAGGACTAAGCGCAGCACCTGCATTATGGTGCACGATTTTTCAGATAGGAGGGAAGCATGCTACAGATAATTGCCATCTATTACGGAAGTATACGCAGACGTCCCAGTAGTTGTTATGTAATTTCTATAGGTCAATAGGCCATGATGAGCGTACCTGTAGAAGTTATGAATTGATGATGGATCGGACTCCTAAATACAGAGTGCAGACTAAAACGCGAGCCCTCAATCAAAATGCAGGGGTGGCACGCACTGGATTTTAGGGGCGCAGATGAGGTCGAGGTGGAATGGGGCCAGGAAGGGGTTCTGGATCGCTGATTTGTTACAATTGTGGAGGGTCAGGGCATTATGCCCGCGAATGTAGAAATCCAATGAGACCATCATGCTTATTTTGTACCCAATTTGATCATGAGATGGAGGACTTCCCCACAGTGATAGCAAGGTTACGTGATAAAGGAACACTCCTCCCCCGACTTAGAACCTGCAAATTATGAGGTCTGAGCCATGCGAGGAAGACCTGAATGTAAATATCGTGCTCTGAAGTGGTATCACAAGAGGAGATGACAAAGGTAAGCAGCCCTAAGAGAGTGCATGGGTTCACAAGGCTCCAACAAAGGAACCAAAATTGTATTTGGAGCACGCTAAGGAGACATTCATGGAAGCTAAGAAGAGCTTCATGGAGGCATCCACTTTAGGTAGTAAAGACAAATTGGAACCAGAAATGGACCCATCAATGCTCACTACCTTTCTAGAGACATGCATGAAGCTGTTGCATGACAGCAAAGCCGTGAAGGGACTACAATAACTCATCACTAGATGTGCTAGATCAGGAGAACCACGCGTAGTCCGGAAGCTCCAGAAGCACACAACGTGAACAGGAAGAGAGATGAGATTGATTGTGCAAATCAGGGAATATGAAATGGATCAAGTGACTTTGGATGTAGGATCGGACGTGAATGTCCTGCCAAAGCAGACATGGGAGCGCATGGGCAGGCCCACGTTGCAATGGTCTCCTATTCAATTGTGAATGGTGAACCAGCAAAAGATCCTACATATGGGAAGATTGCAGGGAATAATGGTAGATATCGAAGGTGCGAGCTCGCTTGCATATTTCAAAGTGATAGAGATTATTGATGACAACAATCCCTATCCCACACTACTAGGAATAGACTGGGCCACTGACATGAATGGAGTGATAAATATAAAGAAGCACAAGATGACTTTTGAGAAAAAGTCACTACGCTTAGTGGTACCTTTAGACCTTGTGGAAGGATCGTGCTACACAGAGCCGGTGCACGACTGCGACAACGATGACGATCTAGATCGTATCTACAAGATAACTGCATGAGAGCAGGACTAGGTGAATCTAGCAGTGGATGGCAGGATTTCGTGGGAGCGCGAAAGCTCCTACACCTCGAATTCGGACGAGGAAATAGAACGATGGCAGAACTGGTTACACGAGGTAACCACGCTCAACTGCAACAAGATGATAAAGTCACTGTGCTGCATGGCAACAGAGGTAAGAGATATGCCCATGTATGATGGGTTGACAGAGGTGGATGATTTCTTGAACAAATTTGAAAGAGAAGTGTCAGAACAACAATGGTTCAATGCTCTGAAATGGGTACTACGCACTATGACCGCAAGGTGGTGGGGTACACACCAGCAGAATTTTGAGGAATGGCGCGACTGCAGAAGAATGATGCACATACGGTTTAGGACACCTTAGATGTGGCTAAAAGACAAATATGATGGACAGGATGATCCACGTGCACACCTCGCGAAATGGACCAGGGTCTACAGGGAAGAGCCACAACCTGAGTAGGTGCATCTGTTTTGTCATACCTTGGATATCATACCCATGAATTGGTATACTGAGACGGAGCTCTGCCATGGAACGAGCGAATGGGATATCTTGCGTGAAGGATTCATGTTAACCTTCACGTTTGAGGATCGTTGGTGGGATACTGTTGATGATGTGCTACAAGCAATAAAAGCAGTTATCTTCAAAATACCCCAGGAGCCAATGGAATTTCTTCAGCCAGAATGGGCAACCCAGCTAAGCTACGCACTAGAGTGTTACAATGTAAATATTGAGGAGAATGATGAGGATCCATGGAAAATTAACATTCCAGAAATTGAAGGTTGCCACGAGGTTCGAGGACCATTGATTGAAGATCCTGACATCACCGGGCCACTCAAAATGAAGCAGGTAAACATTAGGACGGAGGCTAGACTGAAGTATGCAACGCTCGGTGACTATTGGGATGATGCCATGGTGGATAAGGTCACTGAGCTACTCCACGAGTACCAAGAATTATTCTCCACCAAGATTATGGATTTAAAGGGGATCGTTGGCAATTTAGGGATGATGAAGATCACCCTAAAACCTGATGTGAAGACGGTTAAGCAGAGGCCTTATTGCTTGAATCCGAAGTATAAGGAAAAGGTCCACGTAGAACTAGACAAAATGCTCATAGTCGGAATTATTGAGCCAGTGGAAGAATTTGACTACGTGAGCCCTATAGTAGTACAAGAGAAAAAGTAGAAGGGTGAGATAAGAATATGCATGGACCTCAGGAAGTTGAATGATGCCTGTGTACACGACCCATTCCCGACCCCATTCATAGATGAAGTACTAGAACATGTTGGTGGGCAAGAAGCATATTCTTTCACCGATGGGTTCTTAGGGTACCACCAGTTCAAAATCGTGCTGAAAGATAGGAGCAAGACCACCTTCGCCACTAAATGGGGTTGTTTTCAGTACACCATCACGCCATTTGGGTTAAAGAACACGCTAGCCATCTTTTTGCACATAGTTGTTGCTGCCTTCAAAGAATATATCCACAAATTCTTGGAGGTCTATCTGGATGATTGGACTATCTTTGGATTGGTTAAGCACCATGTAGCAAGCTTACACTTAATGCTGGATAATTTTCGATGACACCATATTGCACTGAACCTTAAGAAGTGCACATTCATCGTTCCCTTTGGGAACCTGCTGGGACATGTGGTCTACAAATAGGGACTAATGGTAGGCCCCGCGAAGATTGAAGTAATTCTAAATTTGGAAGCACCGCAAAGTGTTAAACAGTTGCATGCTACCTTGGGACACACAAGGTACTGCAAGAAGTTCATCAAAAGCTATGCCCAAATCACCACGTCGATGGAGAAACTATTGAAAAAGGAAGTAACATTTTGTTGGAAAGATGATTGCATGAAGAGCCTCGATGTTTTAAAGGGGAAATTGGCCTGCGCTCCAATCCTGGTCTTCCCAAAATGGCGTGTGGAGTTTCATGTCCATGTTGATGCGTCGTGTATCGCACTGGGAGCGGTGCTCACACAAGAGGGCAGAGAGGGCTTGGATCACCCTATCACGTTTGCAAGTCATAGATTGTCCAAAGCTGAAAAGAAATTTTCCACAACAAAGCGTGAGGGATTGGCTATGGTGTACGCGCTCCAAAAATACCAGCACTATCTGCTAGGAGGACATTTCAAGATGTATATAGACCATTCCGTGCTAAAGTACTTTGTTAATAAACCTGTGTTAGGGGGCACATATGTAGGTGTCTCTTATTGTTCCAAGTATGAATTTGAGGTTGTGGTAAAACTTGGACGCCTGAACGCAGGACTAGATCACTTGTCGCATATTGAGACAGGCGAGGAACCTACTAGTTTGGATGAAGGATTACCTAATGCACAACTCTTTTCTATGCATTTCACGAATGAAGAATTCGAAGATATAATCCAGTTTCTGACAATAGGGACCACACCAAAGGAATACTCTGTCCAACAGAAGAAGGACTTGGTGGTGCGCGTGACAGATTTTTTTGTCATCACGGGGCACCTATACAAAATGGGAAATGAAGAGATGTTGCGAAGATATGTACCTAAATTTGAACGAAGTCAGATCCTCGCGAAAGCACATGGGGGCACTGCAAGAGGACACTATGCAGGACGAGCGACTGCACAAAAGATTCTTCGTGCAGGGTTACAGTGGCAAACCCTTCACCAGGATTCAAAAGCACACTGTAAGGCCTGTGATATATGTTAAAGAACCGAAAAACCATCGCGGATGGACGAGATGTCATTGAATCCACAAATGACGCTGCATTTGTTAGAGAAATGGGCAATCGACTTTGTAGGACCTATCAAACCTCAGGGAAAAACGAAGGCATGATACATCATCACTGCGATGGAGTACTTGACGCGATGGGTGGAAGTGTAGCCAGTCAAAGACTGCACAGCCGCCACAGCTGCGAAGTTTTTGTTTGAAAACGTGTTGACCTGATTTACCTGTTCGAAAATCTTAATGAGTGATCACAGTACACATTTCGTGAAGGAAACTGTTACGCAAAAATATCGTCACCATGATTATTTGCAGTCAATATAGGTCTATCATCTCTTATACTAGCCTCCTAAGAAAGTCTCAGACCTTAGCTCTTCATGTCAAGCTTTGCAAATGAGAGAAAGACATTGAAAATCAATATTACTCTAGTTCCGCACTTTCTACTACTTTTACCTGCGGACCTGAACCCTTTGTTCATATTACCTGCGTACCTGCATGCTCTATCTGTAAATGGGTGGGTGCGTACCCCTATAAAAGTCAAAAAGGCACAAGTTTATCCTTAAAAACTCACTTTTGGGTTAATTCTAGATGTTTCTAGAAGGACTTTGACGTGGATTGTTCGCTCCAAGGTGGTTCATGCATCCCAAAAGAGAAGGAGCTAATCCCTTGATAGGAGGAGCTATCCCTTTGAAGGAGGGCTTTATCCCTTTGAAGGAGGACCTAGTAACTTCCCTCCATTGCACTATAAATTAAGGCATTGGGTCGGTTGCTGGGGAGGTTAGAAGCTGAACATTTTGAGGGTAAATGCTGATGGAATTGGGACTTCCTAGTTAAACTTGAGAGGAGAGATCACATACCTTTTGGTTTCATTGGGAAGTGAGTGAAACTTGTCAAAGTACAGGAGACTTCTTGTCAGACCCTGGGAGGAGCTTGTACAACATCAAGGCACAGGTTGTAAAGTTCTTCTTTCATTTGAATTAATACAATCATATTCATTTTTCTCAACAAATTATCTTATGTGATTTGTTTCATAATCTCCTTGATCATTATGATGAATATGACTTATGATATTGGCTTTTCAGGTGCTATTTAATTTGTTTGCTTGTTTGTATTTGCAGAATTACACTTCAAGGAAGCTCATTTGGAGCAAGGGAGCGAGCCTTCCACAAACTTGCACTGGATCCAAGGTAGGCCTAAAACACTTGTTTTCATTTGTTTTAATTGCATATTTAGAGAAAGATAGTTTTTGATTGGCTTGCTTGTCACTAGATATCTTTAGATACTAGGAAGGTCGATCTTGTCCACAACCTTGACTCATTCCGCGTGACACTTGTCTTGGAGGAAGACTCACCCACTACTCAGTTTGCATTAACATGCAGAAACCCTCGAAATGTATGGAAGTAGTTTGTGACCACTCAAATTCTATCAAAAAGAAACTTGTCTCCACCCTCGAAGTGCACTAAAAATATATATAAAAGAACGTGAAATAAACAGGACCTCAATGAGTGAGATGACATTGGTACACCCTTGATTTTGATCCTAACCAACTTGAACTACTACTTATATAAATTTATCGTGGAAAAGGATTTGCTTGGCTTATCCTTGAATTGGTCATTTGAATATAATTTTACAATGAAATTTTGCTAAACAAAAGAGTCAAGGTATTCACTATTGCCCCTTATTTGGTGTCTTCGACTTCTTCGTCTTTGGTTGATATGCCTATGCTACCAAAAGATTCTTTGACATGTGGAAACACTTTGCAGAATTCTTTCAAGAACAGGGAAATCATTATTCCTCAATCGAATGCTTCCTATGGTCCTATATTGTGTGTCTCTACTATTCAGTTACACCAGATGAGTAATTTGAATTATCCATAGAGTGACTTTAGCAGCCTAAAATGCATAACAATTCTTCAAGAGTGTCTGGTTTGAGGACTTGGAGAGAAGTTGTAAGAATCCTTCTTATGCAGTGTGCTCAATGTGTTTGAATGCTCTTCATAAGTGATTATTTAAAAAAAAAAAAAAAAGCGTTAAATTTTCAGCAATCTTAATTTAAAATTTTGTTAGTGATAGTTTTGAATTAGGAGGTTTGACTTCTGAATCTCATAGTTTATATAATAGTTTAACGAGTTGAACTCATCAGGATTATAGAGAATATCCCATAGTTTTATGGACAATGGCGAGGTCAAACCACTGATCTCATTGATGTTCATCATATTCTGAGATAATTTTGAAAGAAAAACTGTAATCTAGACCAGGATAACCAATTTAACCAAAAAAATTGAACCTTGAATCCTATAAGTTACTCTTTCATTTCGATATCCAATTTAGGTACCTGGAATCTTGTCAATTATATCTTCATAATGATTAAGATTACACAAATATCTAGGTTGTTAAATAGCTATGGCTATTTAAAGTTTTCCTCTGTTATTGTAGCTTAACATGACGAAAATGGAAGAAACTGATGTGACACAGAGAACTAGAAGTATATACATTAGGGATAGTGAAATTATGGGTTTGACCTTGTTAATTAGCAAAAACAAAACCTCATACATTCCAATAGTTTCTGTAGTATTGAGAGTTATAATGTACAACAACAATCATTCTGAATGTAGCCCTGATAAAGAGAACATGCCTCTTTCCGTTGATTCTTCTTAGCTGGATGTTCAGTCTAAAGCCACAACCTCCGTTCTCAAAATATTAATCACTTCCTTTCCAATAGCTAGTAGCCAATAGAAAAGAGTCAGGGTATTTTCTATTGGAATGTGTGCATGTATTTAAAGAATCTAGGTGCCAAAGAATCATCCAATTGTATCATCACCAAAGCAAAGAATAAAAATTCAAGCATAGATATTCCATTTGGCTTCCTCATTATTTCATCATTTGCATTAATTTAACCATAGAAAGAATATTGTGTTATATATTGCTTTGTTAAGAAGGATCCAAAGCACTTGTTGGGAAAATTTAATGAATCAAACCATTTTTCGTCCAGAATCACTTTGGTTTGTACTGGAAAGAATGTATAGTAACGTGTCTTCTTGATCCTTTAATGGCAGTTTTCTATAGTTATGTAGCAGAATCTATTGAATATGTATGCTTTCATGACTGATTATCTTATGTTATTACCCTAGCCTTAGTGCCACTTCTGAATGACTAGTAATTTTATTGTATGTTTTTCTCTTTTGTATCCTCATTTATTATTGGCACTACACATTGCTTAATGTTAAAATTTAAATGCATAATTCTAATATCATTTTATTGTTATCTTATTTTCCAGCTATTGTAAACATAAATATGGTGCAAAAGTGGATCATGTGCATTGAGGTCTCCTGTTATCGACAAGCAATCATTCAATTTGTCATTTACAATAGTGCAACAAAATAAGTGTTACATAGAAAGAGAGAAGTGCAAGGAAGGACTAAAAATGACAAGGCATATTATATTGCCCTTGTCAAAGGGCTAAAAGAGCCAAAATATATTGTTGTTAATGATATTACCAGACTCAAAAATTCAGAGTTAATCTTCAATGAGATTAATGACACATATCAAGTTCTAAAGGACAATCTGAAACCCATTTACAAGGAAGCCAAAATATAGAGTTATGAATTTCAATCTTTTAACATAGATTACCATGCAGATATATAAAGAATGGCCACTCATCTACTATGTGAATTTTTCAATGATGACATAGGATCATCATTTGTTACACCATAAGTCATTGAGCAACAGCAAGATAAGTCACTATTATGAGAATGTGTGGTTGTTGTCATTTGTTTGGGCCACCCATGGCATGGTTCTTTCATTAAAGAAGAAACCATTAATGTACAATTTTCCTCTAACTTGCAAAGATTGGGTTCTCTTGTATAGGTGACAAGTATATGGAAAATTGTGATATATTCCATGTATATGGAGAAATCTAATATTTGCATGGGTTGAGAATAAAAAAGTTGAATATTGTCGAGGTTATAAATATTTTATTTTGTGTTATTTTACCATGTTAGTGATTTGAATTTTCTAATGCATTGAGGCAATTATGTCCAGATTTGAATTTCAAATTAGTCAAGGGGCCGAAAAATGTTAACATTAACATGAAAATGTTCTATTTTGTGACTTAAAACACAACACCTAGCAACCTCCATTGCCCTCTTTCATGTTTTTTATTGGAATTGGAAAATTATACCTAAATTAAAAGCAAGAAAACAATATTAAAAACATGAAATCTAATGACTTTCAGATCCATAAAATTGAATAGATTGTAGGAATTATACTATACATCTAAATCTTATATTTAAATTGTGTACAACTTTCGCATTTTGTAAACCATAATTTTATCTATCAAATACAGGATTATAATCACCTTCAAGTTGAAAATCCAAAATTTTATTCATAGAGTATAGGGTAGTCTCACATTCAAGTTTTCAATCTAGAAATTTTATGTATGAAGTACAGGTTGAGCCTCACAATCCAGGTTTAGTCTCAACTTAGACATTGGAGTGCGTTTTGTTTCCTTGGCATTTGCAAATTACAAGACAGATGACTTAAAAAAAGTGTACCTCCTATTTTAGTGGGGTTTGTTTCAAAATTTGATTTATTTTTTTTTCCAAAAAAAGATGAAATAGGTGAAATGTGAGAAAGTGACCCTAGAAATATATAACTCATGTTGTCTCAATCACAAATAGGATTGATATGTCAATGTAAGTACTATTATTATGAATCTATCCAAATGCTATGTATTATTCGAAACATCCATATTAGTATTTATATATATGCTTGCAGATTTCAATGAATTACAAATTGAACTTCAAATTAACCAATAAATATGTTGCGTTGATGCCCATCTCATTACATGAGGAATCGAATGGCTCATTATGACTATCCAAAATTTCAACATGAAAACTTGATAACTACTCACCTAAATAGCATGGTCCCTCTTCAGCCAAGGATTAGATTTTACATGTAAAAAACACAAATAGTAAAAAAACGAATACTTTTTAAAATAAAATCCTCATTAAACTTACTTTACAATGAAAAAAATGTATACAGTAATAAATTCAAACACAAGAACTGTATTGCTTGCAATTCCAAAAGTCTAATATGGTTTTCTAATAATCAGAAAATCAAAAGTGACAACCCAAGTATTAAAATGTAACGAACCTAATTCATACCATATATTAAAAAAAAAAAAAAAACATGTTTCCCTTTACTTATCTGATTCTTCACTGTACACATATATTGATAATCTTCCCTACATTTTTCTTAGTTAATGGTGATGAATCATGATATCCTTGACATGTTTTGGGGATGGGCAAGCTCACCTCTTGGGCCAAGGTGAAAGTGGTTTCAACATTTTTATATCTATATGTATATGTATGTTATTATATGTTACATGGTGTAAGGCTGAACTATGGTTTACCCCTTGCCCCTCTGCATTCTTCTTTTACCACTTAGTGGTAACTCACTTTCACATGTCACATGGTTATGGATTTTCATTTATGTGTAGTTGAACCCTTCCACCCCTTATGATGTTGGCCTGGACAGTACACCATTACTTTATGTTGGCAGGTGTGAACCTTTTCAATTCACCATGGCTGGAATCTATGTATCCATCCTATGGCACACGTCTCTAGAGTTGCCCCTCTGCATTCTTCTTTTACCACTTAGTGGCAACTCACTTTCACATGTCACATGGTTATGGATTTTCATTTGTGTAGTTGTACCCTTCCACCCCTTACGATGTTGGCCTGGACAATACACCATTACTTTATGTTGGTGGGTGTGAACCTTTTCAATTCACCATGGCTGGAATCTATGTATCCATCCTATGGCACACGTCTCTAGAGTTGAGTTTTTCGAGGTGGGTTCAAGGGCCAAGATCCTTCACTAGTTGATCTACAGTCCAAATCATCCATCCTAACCCTAGTTTCGCTTTGACTACGCACCTTCGTTGTTTTTTCCATTTTCTCCTTGCGGTGAGCAGAGCTGAGGGAGGAGTACGGGTTTCCTCTCTCCACTATAGTGGTCCAACAGCTTTATGCTTTTAGAGTTTGTATTCCCACAGTTCTACACCCTTCCCTTGGCCATTTGATGAAGGGATTCTGGTTTCTACTGCAACCATTCGGCTTGGCTACCATTAACTCCAAGATAGGGTATTTTTCATTCCTCTGTTCTATACTTCACTATCATTAAACTTTATTTGACATTAATTTCGATTTGTGCGATTTCCTTTTTGTCATAGAAAGGACTCCAGGGTTTTGTGGCTGCTAATCTCCTCAGCGCAATGGTGCCTCCCATGGTCTTAGGTAAGCTTCTTCCTCAGATTCCATGAGTAGCACCCACTTCTGGGTTTAATTTCTTTTCTTCATATTTTTGTCCTATTATTTTTAACTTGTGTCATGTGGTTTCCTTTTAGTATTGGAGTAATGTTCTGGGTTCTTATGGCTTGACAAGTAACCCTTAAATCTCTTCCCTTCGATAGGGGTTCTGCTAAGTATCATGTATAGTTTTTTCTTTTGCTTCACTGATTGGTATGTTCACTTTTGTTTCAGGTAAGCACCCAGACGACTAGTTTGATGCATCAATCCATTGAACTAAATGTGTTTTATTAATCATTTTTTTCTATTTCATAGATTGGTGGCCTGCGGTGCTCCTGTTGTTTTCCTTGGGTATGCCTCTTACAACTCCATCCTAATCACTCTTGTTTCATCTCTTGTTTCGTTGAGTGTGGATATTTGTATAGTTTGAGGTCTCGGAAAAGCTGGGATATGCCCTTAGCTTGCTTGAGCATTTGGGTTTCTAACTTGTGGGTTTCTAACCTGTGACCTCTGGTTTCCATAAGACCTCTGGTTTCTGGAAGCCTTGGTTGATGAAGAATTTCATAGTTGCCTTGTGGCAGTAAGACTTTAGACAGCATGTAGTTCTATTCCAACTAGCTACCTGTACCAAGGACATAATTTCCTTTAAAATCAAAATAAATTGAAATAAAATTCATATCATACCTCTTTGATGGCCATGGCTTTTCAAATAATGTACACTTCCAATGGTGTTCAATTCCATTCCTGTCACAAGAAGTCACACTAACATCTTTGACCAAATCTCATGTATAAATATACGAGGTACTAACATACATATATCAGGTACTAACATCTTTGACCAAATCATCAGGTATAAATATATTAGATTAGATGATGTATAAACATATCAGATATAAATATATTAGATTAGATCAGATCAGATCAAAACATAACCATCACGAATAAAAATGATAAATCACACGTAAATTGTTGAGCCATTTGACCAAATCATCATGTATAAATATATCATCATGTATAAATATATCATATATAAATATATGTATAAATATATCATATATAAATATATCAGATTAAGCCATTTGACCAAATCATCATGTATAAATATATCATCATGTATAAATATATCATATATAAATATATGTATAAATATATCATATATAAATATATCAGATTAGATTAGCTCAAAACATAAAAATGATAAATCACACGTAAATTGTTGAGCCATAAGATAAATTGAGATTAGAACTACAAGTTGTCTTAAGCCTTAAACAAGGAAATCACTTATGCAAGGCAGCTATGAAATTCTTCATCAACCAAGGCTTGTGGAAACCAGAGCTAACGGGTCAGAAACCCAAATGCTCAAGCAAGATGAGGGCATATCCCAGCTTTGTCGAGACCTTGAACTATACAAATATCCACACTCAGTGAAACGAGAGCGATTAGGATGGCGGTGTATGTGGCAGAACCAAGGAAAACAACAGGAGGACCGAAGGCCACCAACCTATCAAGCAGATGACAACGATTAATAAAACACAAGATGACAACGATTAATAAAACACATTTAGTTCCATGGATTGGTGCATAAAACCAGTCGTCTGGGTGCTTACTTGAAACAACAGTGAAAATACCAATCAATGAAGCAAAAGGAAAAAAAAAATATACATTATACTTAGCACAACCCGTGCTGAAGGGAAGAGGTTTGAGGGTTACTTTTCAAGCCCTAGGAACCTAGAATAGTACTCCAATCCTGCAAGGAAACCACATGACATGAGTAAAAAATAATAGGACAAAAATATGAAGAAAAGAAATTAAACCCAGAAGTGGGTGCTGCTCATGGAATCTCATGAAGAATCTTACCTAAGACCACAGGAGGGGCCATTGCGCTGAGGAGATTAGTAGCCACGAATCCTTCGAGTACTTTCTATCACAAAAAGGAAATCCGCAAATCGAAATTAACAAGGAATTTCTACAGTTGTTAAATAAACTTCAAGGATAGTGAAGTATAGAACAAAGGAACGAAAAATACCCTATCTCGCAGGTAATGGTAGCCAAGCCGAATAGTTGTAGTGGAAACCAGAATCACTTCATCAAATGGTCGAGGGAAGGGTGCATAATTGTGGGAATACGAACTATGAAAGAAGAAAGCAGTTGCAACACTGTAGTGGAGAGAGGAAACCCTTACTCCTCCCTCGGCTCTTCTGGACGCAAGGAGAAAATGGAAAAAGCAACAAAGGCGGGTAGTCAAAATGAACCTAGGGTTAGGACGGAGGATCTGGATCATAGATCAACCAGTGAAGGATCTTGGCCCTTGAACCCACCTCGGAAAACTCAACTCTGGATACGCATGCCCATAGGACAGATGCATGGATTCCAACCATGGTGAATTGAAAAGGTTCACACCTTCCAACACAAAGTAATGGCGTACTCTCTGGGTCGGTGTCACAAGGGGTGGAAAGGTACTGCTACACATAAACAAAAATCCATAACCATGTGACATGTGGAAAGTGAGTTGCCACTATGTGGGAAAAGACAAATGTAGAGGGGCATGGGGTAAAGCATAGTTCAACCTTACACCATTTAGCATATAACTAGCATTTGCACTAGATGTTGCAAAAAAAATTCCTTAAGGCATAAAGTGCAGAAATCCATTATCCATGTACTGTGTGCATTATTCAACAAAGTGGATCTCTATAAATTTGTTGCAAACATTTATGTTGTTGCATTGCTAATTTATTTAGAATTTAATACTATCTCCTCTTCTTGGAATATTAAATTTCTTATCACCCCATGATGACAATCCCTCTAATTATTGGCATCACAATTTTTTCCACTTTAGTGGCTTTACCTTCAACCTAAAGAAACATGAATTTGAGTCACTCAATTAAAAAGAAATTGCTAAATTGTTATTTATTAGGTTTTGAGTCAAAACAATTAATAACTCATATTTACAACACTTTAGATATTTACAAAATTTTAAGTCTTGTATTTATAACTCATATTTATAACCCTTTAAAATGAAACTAACTATCTATATTTTTATTAATAATAAAAAGAATCTTCTTTATAAAATTGACACTCACATGCTACTCCTATATATTTATCTTATATTTAATATTCAATGTCCATCAATTGAATGACAAGATGAATGCTCAACTCAATTGCACATTTCTAAACTCCTTTGTGGGAATTCATGTCCCATTAATTTAATGGCAAATTTAATTTTCAAATACAGTACACATTTTATACCAAATTTAGAGAGTTCATGAACAAAGTTTCAAGGTTTTAATGGATCTAGGTCATTTGTATTTTCTCTGATGTTGACTATACTATCAATTTTCCCAAAAGGTACAAACCTTAATGTCCTTTTAATGATCAAGCCTTATGTGAAAACAATCATATTGATCCACTAGTGTACATTGATTTGTTACATTTGTCTTGGTCTATAATAGAGGTGTAACAAATATGCATTGAAATCCTAGAATTTTAAGCATATAACCCATTAAAACATGACTTAGAAGTTTAATTGGTAATTATTTATTCAGTAATTTGTACATTGTTAATTGCAATTTCTCTTGAAAACCAATGTCTATATCAAAATTTTAAAAATTAACACTCACTTCTCCTGAAGTCTGGTATTTCTTTATTCGATCGTGGTACTCAAGATTGCCTTTTGCCAACGTATCAAATGTGAAGATGATATCTTATGTGTTTCCGCTTTCTCAGTAGGTTCATGTGATTATTATTATTTTTGGTGTTAATGTTTATGTCTTTTTTATGCCCATCCATTATTTATTATTTAAACATTGATGTTTGAAAATCCGTAAGTGGCTAGTGTGGAAATTGCAAGGTATGTTGAGAATTTGATTATCTAGTAAGCTTAGAGTCATTCTTGAGTCATTATCATCTAAGGAAGAAGAAGAAGAAGAAAAGCCTATTGAATTGAAAAAGAACCCTAAAAAGTATTAGGATCCATGGGTCATTTTTTGCATCATGTAGCAAGATAACATGGCTAATTGTTTATGCCACATGAATAATTAGCCTTTGCCAATATTTAGGCTTATAACTAGGTGATTTTTTCTACTAATATTCTTATACCAATTTACCATGATAATTCTCTTTTAAATAAAAATGTTGTTTGCAGGTTATCGCGGGAGCCGAGCGTTTGCTCCCTGAAAATGTACCTTCAAGGTTCCTTCGGTGGATAGCAGAGCTACTATACTTGACATTGGCAGTATCCAGTAGTTTTTCTAGCCCAAAATCTGATATGTATGGCTCCATGTCAAAGTTGAGAAGGATGTTGGTTGGCTTAATATTTGCATGAACAAACTTCCTTCCATGTAAATAAGCCAGGCCTCTGGCTACTCCCTTTGCAATTTTAATCCTGACCAACCATGGCAGATAAAAGGGAGATTTTGATGACCATCCTGCAAGATTAGAAAGATATAGTGTTAGTCAAAGGATCTGAAAAGGATTGGCCACTAAGAACCTTAGAAGCTGAACAAGATGATCAAGATTAGCATGCAACAAGAGGAGAATAACAATTCAAACCCTACATGATAGTGGACTCCCTTTTGCAATGATTACAAAGAACTGGATTTGGTTATCCAGAATGTTGACATTGAAAAGGAATCAATACTCTTTGATAATCAAGGAAAGCATTATACTCGACCTCAGGGAACTCAGTGGGCAAAATTATCAATAACTAGTTATAACAAAATACAAAGAACTCAGTGAACAAAATGAAAAATATCCAATTTAAATGAACCATAGAGAACGTGGTGATAAAAAAGATAAATATCCATCTTAAAGATAAAATGGAAATGAAATAAACTACAACATATCCTTGAAACAAAACAAAGGGGTTGATATATATTCTAAAGAAGAGAAAACGGGGATAGACTCTGCAAAATCCAGTAATATGGTATAATGGACCTGTTCAATATATAACAGCAGAAACATTCCATAGAAACTGATATAAATACTGCAACCAATTGTTCTCCAACTAAGTAAAAAGATGTTATGTAGAATAAGATACAAATACAAGCACAGGGTCACTTGTATAATTTCATGGTCTTCCTAAGAAGGCTTATGAAGGAAGTTGTGTAGCATTCTCATGGTTTTGATAAATTATCATTTGTCGTTGAGATGAAAATGTATATATAAATATTCTACCCTAAAAAAGGAGCAGTTTCTTCTTTGTATATGCAAACTATAGCTGAACCAATAAATCTAATTTTCAATATTGATTTGCATCAATTTCTTTTGTTCCAACCAGCAATTAAAATCCATTCCCTGCCACTGCAACAATAATACACCATATATCACCTTCCCATCTAACTGAGAATGAGCTAAAAGTAAACTGTGAGAACGCAGATGCCTCATAAGCATGGAGTTAAGTTTGATCCCTAAGTTTTGCCACAATCCTCAACTGTAGAAATATTGAAATTTTTAAGAAGACTCTGGAGATTTCATAAGCAGCTGAGTTGACAACAGAGTTTGTTTGAGTCCCAATCATAGAGGTGTCTATATCAGTTATGTCAATGTCTAAGTAGAGCTGTTGAATACGGAATGTAGGTGTAAGTCCTCATCTCTGTCCAACTTATGTCAAAGAAAGGATGCTACATAGGAAGAAAGAATTGGTTAATCGGTTGTGGATGATGGCATTTTTTCTAGAAAATGCAATACCTCCTTCATTGATGGTCTCTTTTGAGGGGAAGTAGAAGCACAATTCAAGGCAATGCGAATCTACATTTTTGACAAAGAAAAATCAATACAAGTCAAAAACAATTATGGATCCAAAATTGAATCTCAACATAGAGGTGTGCCTTACTGTCTAGTATGTATGAGTGGATATCACAATGAGACTTTTCAGAACATTAGATACCTCAGTGTTAGACAAGGGAAGAACAAAGAGGAATCCCAGATAAAATGGAGACTTTTGAATTATTTTAAAGTTTGATACATTATAGGTGCTAAATGCTTTTTCTAACCCTAGTGTGCTTCTAATCCTAAAAGAATTCCACAATGTTCTGATTTTTATTGAGAGCTCAGAAAGTCTTAAAACATGGGTACAAACACATAACGTTAAAGAGGAGTATACTTTGAATATAAGATTTATTCCACATGTCTATCTAGTCCTGTCAACAAATCTAAAATAACGGATCTTACCATTGGTTTAGGAGCCTATAATACAATTGCATGGATATGAACTCAATTAAATCTCAGAAAACATGGGAAGACAATCATATGGGTGGAAATGATAAACTTAAAACATTTAGAAGATCAATCCCACAAAGAGAAGACCGATTCCCAAACATTAAACACTGATTAAACACAAGAGAAGGCATCTTGTAAGCAAATAAATAATATAAGGTGCAATAGAAGTATAGTTTGGACCTTAAAGATACTCACATTTGCAAAAGCCCTGCTCAGCTTCAGTAGCAAGTTAACAAGTGCATGACTTTGAACAAGCTGCTTTCCAACACTATAAAAACCGTTGGTGGATGCTGTTACAGTCACCAACTTTCCATTGCAAAGCTTCACCTCAGGGGAAATGGCATGAAAAATATAAGAAATCTACAGAAGAAACAATTTAGTTCCTAGCCATTATGGAGGTGAAGCTCAAAATTACTGCAAGATTGGAGAAGAAGTTCCCACATCTATAGAAATTTGCAAAAGCCCTGCTCAACTACTGTAGCAAGTTGACAAGTGCATGACTTTAAACAAGTTGCTTTCCAACACTATAAAAACCTTTGGTGGATGCTGTTACAGTCACCAACTTTCCATTGCAAAGCTTCACCTATATATCAGGGGAAATGGCATGACAAATATAAGAAATCTACAAAAAAACCAATTCAGTTCCTAGCCATTATGGAGGTGAAGCTCAAAATCAGTGCAGGATTGGATAAGAAGTGCTCATGTCTATAGGAAAAAAATCTCCAGGACTTTTGTCTTCAACAGATTGCCTTGTGGACTTCCTTATGACTGTACATCCCAATGTCATTAGTCACTAAAATACTATTCGTAATTTTCTTTTTTTTCCCTTCAAACTTCTAACTCATAAGCTCCAAAGAAAATCAACAAATTAAATTTGGCAATGTGCACATTGTTTGCCATGCTTCACAGTTCGAAATTTTCTGGAATCTTTTCATTACAATCAAATAAAGAACCATAGTTTGATGGCTTGAAGAGTACATGGAAAATATTTCAACATCATATCCATATTTGTATGGGATATATGCATTCTCGTAATATTTCTATTATACACAAGATTGAAAACTACTACTTTCAAATTATAAAATATTGCAGGGAACGGTATACTAACATTGGATAGGAGGCAAGATTCTATTATACACAAGATTGAAAACTACTACTTTCAAATTATAAAAAATTGCAGGGAACGGAATACTAACATTGGATAGGAGGCGCCCACGGGGTTTTGGATTGACGGTGAATGGGTGCGCTGTTAAGGCACTCCTTGCGATAGGTCACCGGTTCAAATCCCCCGTGGGTACTTAGGTTAGTCTTAACATAGAAAAAAAAAAAAAAAACATTGGATAGGAGGCAAGAGATGTCAGAACTAGAAGAATTCATAGAACTGGCCAAGTTTAGATCCCCAAGTGGATGCTGCTATAATATTCTCTTCCAACTTTTCTGTAGGTCCAACCATACCCAAAACATAACTAGACAAGAATGGAGATGAGGTATTAGTAATTACATTTCCCTTGAAATCTGCACCAATCAAGCATGTAATGGATTTTGTTTGTACATCCCTCTTGATGGCATACATGCTACGAACAAGGATGAAAAACGTATTCAGCAGCACCTAACTACTAGCAACATTAGTTCTCGTATGGTGTATGCCCATACTACTGCCCTAATGCAGCCTTAGAACTAACCTTCAGCCAGGAAAACAGTCCCACAATCTGCCTCATGAAATTTTGTTTATAAATAATGGGATAAGGTTGGCTTCCTTTCGATGGAAGTTTTGAGAAATTTTCACTCATAAACGATCCATCTGATTCTCGTAGAAAAAATCAATAAAATTTGATGGGAACGCTCTTAGGCCGGGAATGTGCCCTTTCATCTCAAGTTTCTTGGACACACTGCTAGACAACACTTCACCAAACTGGTGCAGAATCTGGAAAGATCAACAAGTTTACACAGATGGATGCATGAACAGATTGTAAGCAGAAATCTAATTGTCCCTCGACTCTAGGTCATGAATAGGTATGACAATCATGTAAGAAAGGTTCACAGAGAGTCCTTAAATCCAGGCAGCATATGAACAGAAGTATCATTGAAAAGGCTTCTCAGGATTACCTTCAGAATTCAAAATTGCAAGATCATCAGCAGCCCTCAGCATTGCTTTTGGTTGCCTAATCTTCTTTCATCTTCCTAAGTTAAAGATATTCACATTTGGAAAAGCCCTGCTCAAGTTCAGTAGCAAGTTAACAAGTGCATGACTTTGAACAAGATGCTTTCCAACACTATAAAAACATTTGGTGGATGCTTTTACAGTCACCAACTTTCCATTGCAAAGCTTCACCTCAGGGGAAATGGCATGAAAAATATAAGAAATCTACAGAAGAAACAATTCAGTTCCTAGCCATTATGGAGGTGAAGCTCAAAATTAGTGCAGGATTGGAGAAGAAGTGCTCACGTCTATAGAAATTTGCAAAAGCCCTGCTCAACTATTGTAGCAAGTCGACAAGTGCATGACTTTAAACAAGTTGCTTTCTAACACTATAAAAACCTTTGGTGGATGTTGTTACAGTCACCAACTTTCCTTTGCAAAGCTTCACCTATATATCAGGGGGAAATGGCATGGCAAATATAAGAAATATACAGAAAAAACAATTCAGTTCCTAGCCATTATGGAGGTGAAGCTCAAAATTAGTGCAAGATTGGATAAGAAGTGCTCATGTCTATAGGAAAAAAATCTCCAGCATGTTTGTCTTCAACAGATTGCCTTGTGGACTTCCCTATGACTGTACATCCCAATGTCATTAGTCACTAAAATACTATTCGTAATTCGCTTTTTTTCCCTTCAAAGTTCTAACTCATAAGCTCCAAATAAAATCAACAAATTAAATTTGGCAATGTGCACATTGTTTGCCATGCTTCACAGTTCAAAATTTTCTGGAATCTTTGCATTACAATCAAATAAAGAACCATAGTTTGATGGCTTGAAGAGTACATGGAAAATATTTCAACATCATATCCATATTTGTATGGGATATATGCATTCTCGTAATATTTCTATTATACACAAGACTGAAAACTACTACTTTCAAATTATAAAAAATTGCAGGGAACGGTATACTAACATTGGATAGGAGGCAATAGATGTCAGAACGAGAAGAATTCATAGAACTGGCCAAGTTTAGATCCCCAAGTGGATGCTGCTATAATATACTCTTCCAACTTTTCTGTAGGTCCGACCATACCCAAAACATAACTAGACAAGAATGGAGATGAGGTATTAGTAATTACATTTCCCTTCAAATCTGCACCAATCAAGCATGTAACAGATTTTGTTTGTACATCCCTCTTGATGGCATACATGCTACGAACAAGGATGAAAAATGTATTCATCAGCACCTAACTACTATCAGCATTAGTTCTCGTATGGTGTATGCCCATACTGCTACCCTAATGCAGCCTTAGAACTAGCATTCAGCCAGGAAAATAGTCCCACAATCTGTCTCATGAAATTTTGTTTATAAATAATGGGATAAGGTTGGCTGCCTTTCGATGGAAGTTTTGAGAAATTTTCACTCATAAACGATCCATCTGATTCTCATAGCAAAAATCAATAAAATTTGATGGGAACGCTCTTAGGCCGGGAATGTGCCCTTTCATCTCAAGTTTCTTGGACACACTGCTAGACAACACTTCACCAAACTGGCACAGAATCTGGAAAGATCAACAAGTTTACACAGATGGATGCATGAACAGATTGTAAGCAGACCTCTAACTGTCCCTCGACTCCAGGTCATGAATAGGTATGACAATCATGTAAGAAAGGTTCACAGAGAGTCCTTAAATCAACGTAGCATATGAACAGAAGTATCGTTGAAAAGGCTTCTCAGGATTACCTTCAGAATTGAAAATTGCAAGATCATCAGCAGCCCTCAACATTGCTTTGGGTTGCCTAATCTTCTTTCATCTTCCTAAGTTCAACGACTCCAAAAAATCCAGAAGACTAGAACCTTCAGAAAGCTTCTTTAGACTCATAAATTCTTCTAAGTTCAACATATCCAGGGTCCTGGAAAGGTCCTGGAATATAGTATCGCCGAGAGAGGGCAAGCGCAAGGTCTCCACATGGAGAAGCACCTAGAAGTAGCATCAGATTAAAATGACAGAAACCAGTGAATGGTGTCTGAAAATTGCACAAAATTAGTAAAACACAATAACTTAACAACAAAAGCACAATCTCAAGCATTCTATTCTCACCACAAATATTTCTCGTTTAAACTCAGTGGCTAGGCTTTCAATGGCAATATCATCTCCAAAGGCGGCTACATGACCTCCTCTGATCTCATCAATTATCAGAAGGCCTTCTTGAGTGTACTGTAACGTGATAATATCATACTCATCTTCCAAAGTCGCACTGACAGACATGTACTTCGCCCAGTTCACCCCATTGTCCACTGGAAAACATCTCTCTTTGTATATTGATTCTACCGCCATTTCCCTGAAATAGATATAGAACAAAAATATCAAACCGTGACCAGAAACAGAAAAGCACATCAGTCTTCTCATTCGTTCCACCTTTAAAATTTCCACGTTCCAACACAGAACAAAACCCGAATAGAATCTGCTTATAGACTTGATAGACTCTCGAAAGTAATAGAAGCTATTTCTTTCCCACTCCCATTATGTAGTGATCCTGAATGTACCTGAATGTACTTTCTAGTCTCATTGACTTACTTAATATGGTCACTTCTTGGAGATTAATAATATTATCTTATCTTCTCTATAGCCCAAGAGCTTAAACAATATAAGTTTCACATGTTTTAGCTATTAGTTTAGAATTACAGATTCAAGAGAGTGGAAGAGATTTTGTTCACTGGTACGTGAGACATAGGATTGAGATGTCCAAAAGAGTTCCATTCTTCTTGGAGATTAATAATATTATCTTATCTTCTCTACAGCCCAAGAGCTTAAACAATATAAGTTTCACATTTTTTAGCTATTAGTTTAGAATTAAAGATTCAGGAGAGTGGAGGAGATTTCGTTCACTAGTATGTGAGACATAGGATTGAGCTGTCCAAAAGAGTTCCATTCTTCTTGGAGATTAATAATATTATCTTATCTTCTCTATAGCCCAAGAGCTTAAACAATATAAGTTTCACATTTTTTAGCTATTAGTTTAGAATTACAGATTCAGGAGAGTGCAGGAGATTTCGTTCACTGGTACGTGAGACATAGGATTGAGCTTTCCAAAAGAGTTCCATTCTTCTTGGAGATTAATAACATTATCTTATCTTCTCTA
Organism: Pinus taeda; assembly: GCA_000404065.3. Taxonomy (NCBI): domain Eukaryota; kingdom Viridiplantae; phylum Streptophyta; class Pinopsida; order Pinales; family Pinaceae; genus Pinus; species Pinus taeda. The sequence goes on from APFE031290632.1 coordinate 57,915, forward strand.
CAGCCCAAGAGCTTAAACAATATAAGTTTCACATTTTTTAGCTATTAGTTTAGAATTACAAATTCAGGAGAGTGGAGGAGATTTCGTTCACTGGTACGTGAGACATAGCATTGAGCTGTCCAAAAGAGTTCCATTCCTTTTCTAGTCTGACCCACCAAAATAACATTACTAGAAAAGGAATGGCCTTTGGTTCACTGCTAAGGTATCCAGAGGATTAAGATGTCCACCAAGGTTACACTCCATTTGTGGCCTGACTCAGCCAAAAGGCTTGACTGAAAAAGGTATGAAGTTGGTGCAAATCCTTGGGGTGATTTGGGTGGAACATTTACCCCTCAAACCTGACATCTAAGCCAAAGGTAATCAGAGTTGTGTGATACGGCCCCCGACCTTGGGTGTATTTTTCAAATAAAATGCCCAAATGAAACCAAAAAAAAAAAACATAATCAGATTCAGCATAAATGTGAAATGATGTATGATTAATCTAATTTCAAACCAGAAGGAAGAATGTCCATACCAGACATCCTTCGATAACGACATTTTTCTCCATTAGGGTTTCCTCAAAACACAAATTCTAGAAAACCCAACAAAGTTTTAGAAACAGATGATATTCTTCCCATTAAAAGAACCCTACCTACCTTTGCATGCCAACTTGGACGAGGTCGTCGATTAAGCCATCTAAGGCCTGGTGATCTGCCTTACTAGCAAGAAGCTTTACCTCCTGAACAACATGGACGCCCCATCCGACCTCAAGATCGGGGCAGTAGAGATTCCTAATAGCCCTGTCGATCTCCTCCTGTTTAGGAGATCCGACTGCCTCATAATTCTCAATAAAATGTTGGACAGTCCTCTGCCTCAAATCCCTCGGGTTTGTGTTCAACCTCATTGCCTTCTGTGAAGCTGTGAACAGGAAATTCTCGTCGGCCTCCACATCTCCGCCATGAAATAGAAAGAAGAGAGCAGAGACCGCCTTCGACGAGTGCTTCCAGTAGGACCCCGCGTACTAATTCTGGTAAGGGACATTCTCTGCTGCTCTTATAGTCCACTCACGGAACCCCAATCCAACTTTTCCTCCTCCACCGGTGCCGCTTCTTCAGCCGATGGGTTTCGCCATACTTGATGGATTAATGCTATGGCTGTTTCTGCAGCTTGGGGAGAATGAAATTCCTCCACCACTACTGAACCCTCATAAATCTTTCCCATTGCTAATAGAGAGCTAGCCTTGTCAAATAACAGAGTCTCCATTAGGGTTTCCTCAAAACACAAATTCTGGAAAACCCAACAAAGTTTTAGAAACAAATGATATTCTTCCCATTAAAAGAACCCTACCTACCTTTGCATGCCATTCTGTAACAGATCGCAATTCCTGTAGCCATCCCGTGACAGACCGAAGTCCAGAAGTGGACCTGTGATAGCCCATGGTCCTGGAATATAGTATCCCCAAGCGAGGGCAAGTGCAAAGGGCAAGCGTCGAGCACCAAGAGCGTAGCGTCGAGCGAGGGAAAGCGTCAGGTCGTATCATATACCAGTGTAATCAATTGGAGGGGTAAGATTATTTTCATCGTCTAACACTTAAATCAAAGGCTGAGAAATGTACACGTAAGCCCAGAGGAAAGTTGATTTCATAGGGAAACGCCTTACGGCTTAATAACATGAATATACATATAGATATAACAATGTTGAAACCCCTTTCATCTTATTTAAGAGGTGATCTTGCACATCCCCAAAACATGTCAAGGATCTCATGATTCATGACCATTAACTAAGAAAAACGTAGGGAAGATTATCAAGATATGTGTATAGTGAAGAATCACATAAGTATAAGTATAAGT
>APFE031290632.1:60375-75514 GCA_000404065.3 Pinus taeda
GAATATATATATCCAAACTAATATTACAGTTGTTCTCATCATTTCTTAATTGTGATGTAGGAAAAATTGGAAGTTTAAACAATTATAGAAGTACATCCGCCGCCTAGTATAGGAAGAGAAGAATTATACGTGGAACTGGGGGAAGAGGGCAGTACTACCGTATCCTCTCAGTTGGTGGAAATGGTAAAGACACTACAACTGGGGTTGGTTCAACTTCATAGCAGTAATGAAAATTTGCTTAAAGCCAGTGAAGAACAGGACAAGTTAATCAGAGAATGGATAGAGAAGTTTAGTCACAAAAGTGTAGACATGGAATGCACGAGGAAGATAGGATCTAATAAGTCAGGAAGTGGAGGGAAATCTGATCCTAAGTCACCAAAGGTTTATAATAAGCAACAGAAAGCTGAATTACAAGGTGAATTTAGAAAGATCAAACCACCAGTGTTTGATGGAGAGAAGGAGGAGGATGCAGAGACATGGCTGCTGAATATGGCTAAATAATTTCAAGTATATGAATATGAAAGAAATCTGAAAGCACGATTGGCAATTTATCAATTGTAGAGTAAAGCCACACTGTGGTGGGAAGAGAGAAAGAGTGTTCAAATGCTTGAAGAAAAAATAATTCCATGGGAGGAATGTGAGAAAATATTCGAGGCAAAATTCCTAAGTGAAAGGTATTACAATGACAGGACTAAAGAATTCCATGAGCTAAAGCTGGGCAAATGACTATCGATGAATTTGTAAACATCAATTTGTTGTGATATGTACCATATTTGAAAGAGAAGAAAGCTAAAATTCAACTGTTTCTGAATTTCTTGCTAGTCTATTACAAGGAGATAATTGAATTTGATAACCCAAAGACCATGGACGAGGTGGTCAGAAAGGCTAGGCTATGTTATCAACAATTTAAAATTAAAAATGAAGGTGGAAAATTGTGGAGGATCAAAGAAGGGAGTATAACTGGTGGGGGAGTGAAGAAACAAAAACCACTCTACCTGAAGAATTTTGGTAGAGATCATGAGAAAAGGAAAGGGTATAGAGGAGAAGTAACCTTGCTAGCACAGTCCCACATTCGTTCAAGAGTGACAGAGCATAACAACAAAAAGAATGGCACCACTAAAGAATCATTAAGGTGTTGGGGATGCAAGGAGTTGCATATGTTAAGGGACTGCCCACACAACTCTCGTTCTATGAAAAACATACAGGAAGTTTCTGAGGCCATTAAAGTTAATGATGTTGCAAGGAACATACCGAGGATCGACGTTGGCCTGCAAAACCGACAAGTTGAACATCAGACCAATATGCTGGAAATAGAAGGTAAAATCTTAAACCGATTTGTGCCTATTTTAATAAATCCTAGGGATACTCTAAGTTATATTAGCCCCCAAACTATATAAAAATGCAATCTAAAAACAGAAAAATTCAGAAATGCATGGTTAGTGCAGCTAGCCACAGTGACCAAGTGGAGAATAACTCAATATGTGAGACATTTCCTTGTTGATTTTAATGGATATCCCTCAAAGGTAGAATTGGATCTTCTTCAACTCGGGTCATATGACATATTAGTAGGAATGGATGGGTTAGAACAACAAGTTGTTATTATAAACTCTTTGGAGAAAAAAATGACATGTGTAGGAATAAATGGGGTCCCTAGAGTGATTCATGGAAAAGTGAAACCGGTATCGGTTCGACAAATCTCAGCCTAAAAGCTGAAAACAAGCGCCAAAAAAGGATGTTAATTATATTTGGTGCAAGTTTAAGCTAGCACCCAACTATCTAAATGAGAGAAATTGGAAAAGATTCCAATCATCAAGGAATTCTTGGATGTTTTTCTAGAGGAAATTCCAGCATTACCACCATCCCAAGGTATAGACTTTGTGATAAATCTAGTGCATGGGGATGTTCCTTTGTCTAGGACTCCATATCATATGAGTACTCCAAAATTATTGGAGTTAAAATGCAGTTACAAGAATTAGTACACAAAGGTTACATCAGACCCAACGTTTCTTCTTAGGGGGAACAAGACGTGTTTGTGAAAAAGAACGATGGTGTGTACAAAATGTGTAGAGACTATTGGTAATTGAAGAAATTAACAGTGAAAAGCAGATAACCCCTACTAAGAATAGATGATTTATTGATCAAGTTAGAGGGGCCTTAATCTTTTCAAAAATTGATCTGAGAATGGGGATATCATCAATTGCATATTAAAGAGGAAGATATTCAAAAGATGGATTTTAGAACACGGTATGGGCACTATGAGTTCATGGTGCTACCATTCGTTCTCACCAATGCTCCTACAACATTCATGTGTCTCATGAATAATGTGTTGAACCAGTACCTCGACCAGTTTGTGTTATTTTTTATAGATGACATTTATGTGTACTCCAAAAGCAAGGAGGAACATTAAGAACACTTAAGGTTGGTATTGTAGACATTAAGAGAACATAAACTGTATGCAAAAGGTAGTAAGTGTGATTTTTTTTAAAGAAATATAAAATACTTGGGACGTGTCATAAATGAAGAAGGGTTGGCAGTAGAACCTAGGAATACTTCATCCATTTTGATATGCCAAGGACCAAAGGATGAATCTGCAGTTTGTTCCTTTATGTGAATTGCAGGATACTATCGCAGATTTGTGAAGGACTTCTCCAAGTTGGCATACCTCATCACCTATGTTGGTGTCCAAGTGTGAATGATACTATTCAACCCTTTCCCACAGTAAATATCAATCCAGGATCTACTGGTTATTGTAAGGATAATGTGCAATATATATGCAGTAACAATTGTACAACCCAGAATTGGTCAAGGATTCATTAACAAATGATAAAAAACTGTAACAACAAATGGAAATGACAACGATAATTAACTTGTAACAGAAATTCGATTCAAAACATTTACATCAAACCATTATAGAGAAAAGAAGAAATTCATTCATGAAAAAGAAACCTAACCACACACTATCTCAGCAGAACCTGATCAGGAGAGTGGACCCAACTCCCTGATCAGGGTTGTGATAAAATCATGAACTCAAAAAAGGATCAGAAAGATGTAAATTTTATCAATACAAAGTCATTGTTATAAAACTCAACTCTCTTATATGCCAACTCCCTATTTCAAACTCTCTATCCTCTCTTATACAAAAAAGTTCCTAAGACTAAGGTAATTACTGCCTACGTTACACAATGGTTGTAATAAGCCAAAACTGAATACAAAAGATAGAAAGAGAAAGTCTAGATCAATTCCATTGTTATAGCTGATGTTTAACAATAGTGTTTCCAGGTCGATGATTAAACTTAACCATTTGACTTGGAAATCTGCACATAAGATAAAGTTTAGCAAGTTCTTTTGGTAATAATCCCGTAGACTATGCTTCAATGATTAATTAATTCATAAAGACATGATTAGAGGTATACCTACACGATTTAGGATATGGAATAACTTAGTTAGGAGTGTAAATGTGAAGGAAAATAGGATAAAAATGTGAGTAAAAACATGCAAGTTTAGCTCTCAACAACCTCGTTACAAAAAAAGGAGAAAAGTTTGAGTGGACGGAAAAATTCTAGGAAAGCTTCAATAAACATAAAAAATTGTTGACCATGGCTCCTTTCTTACGGATAACAGATCCAAATCAGTAGTTTGTAGTATCCACAAATGCGTTCCTTGAAGGTTTAGGAGGGGTGTTGCTACAAAACAATGATGTAGTAGCTTATGAATCTAGGAAACTGAAGAAACACGAGAACAATTATGGTGTCTATGACCTGGAATCAGCTGCAGTAATTCATGTGTTAAGAATGTGGAGGCATTATTTACTAGGTAAAAAGTTTGTTTTGATGACCAACCACATCAGTCTTAGATACGTTTTTAGCCAATCCGACTTGAATGTGAGACAAGCAAGGTGGTTAGCCTTCCTTAGCAAATTTGAATTGAAATAAAGCATACTAAAGGAACGAAGAACAAGATTGTTGTCGTATTAAGTTAGCATGCTCATGCTTCAATCGCACACATGGGAGTAAGTATAAGAATGGATTTTGAGGAACAAGTAAGGTTAACTAGTAAACAAGACCCACAGTACCAAGAATTGGAGAAACAAATACGACAAGGTAAAACAACAAAGTATGTGATTAATCATCAAGGATTGATCACCTACCAAGGTAGATGGGTCATTCCCAATAGTACCCCTCTAAAAAAAAAAATTTTGGACAAGCAACATAATAAGGCATATGCAAAGCCACCCGGGATACCAGAAAATAGTTACTGCTCTATGAAAATAATTTTTTTGGCCCATAATTGTTGGGTGTAGGAATTGCACTTACGCAAACTCCTCAACACTTAATTGTCAACCCAGGGGTTTCGTAAACTTAGAGACAAAGCACAGGAAATTCCAGAAGTGGTATGCACTTTTCCTATTCCTAATCCTACTTCTTAAATGAAATGTTATAGAATCAGACAGAAAACAATATTAAAGACAATCGACACCAAAGCAATTCTAGTGCTGGACTGTAAAAGAATAATTTGTGAGGGAATCAAGTAAAGGAACTTTCACACAACTGGAAGCAATCTTAAATGCTTAAATGAAACAATATGTTTATCTTCAGTATAGATGGCTAACAGTTTAACAAGTGGGCCCTTGCAAGATTTGTTTTCCAATTGATCTTCCTTCTACACCAAGCAACCTGTTCTTGTACTATTGCAATCTACTTGCACTAGTGCAGGTACAATACTTATGTGAAAAAATTATATTTTACCTTCTTTACTGAAGAATTATGTCTTTATGGAGGTGCTCTAAGCCTCACGGCTTATAACCCTCTATTCGTGTCACAAGAGACTAACTCTTGCACCAAGACAAAGCTTCCTTCACCAAAGTTACCAATTTACTTTTGAAAGAATTAAAAGATATGTTGAAAAGAATTGCAATTACAAGCTAGATTCTGAGATAGATTACATGTGAAAAAAGAATTATTTAATTAACTGAGCTTTGCAATGAAAGTAAACTTCATAAAGCAAAAGCAATTCGAAATAATCAAGCAGTAGCCAAAGTAATTTGCATGCATCAACTAACTTTCGGCAATTCACTTATAACATTTATGTTACTTTTTCTAAAGTCATAAATTGCAAGTGTAAAGTATGGTGTTTGTAATAAGGTTCTTTCTTAATTCATGTAAAGATCCTTCAGAAGTGTAATTCTTAACATTGAGAATGGTTACTTGAATTGACAATACGTTTGCTTACAGGAATAAGTGAAATTATAAGTAGGAAAAAGAACATAACACTTGTTGTAAAGTAAAATCAGAGCGCAAGAAACTACATGCACTGGTACAGGAAGAATCTTCCTGCACGACCCGAGCAGAAGCAAACTAAGACAAAAATTACAAGAAAATAATTTGCAGGAAGGAAATTGCAAGAAAGTAATTTGCAGGAAAGAAATTGCAAGAAAGAAATAAACTTAATTAAACTTCCAAACTACAGATCCCTTCACGCTTGACTATAAAATGAATTAATCTCATAACTCTGAAATAAACATAAGAGCAATCAAATCAATGCAACTGCAAATGAATAAATGTTCACACTGACCTTTTAAATGGCGAAAACACAAGGGTAAATGAGCTAGGTTGGCTTGGCTGTAGCCAACCAACTCGTTTCCCGTTTAGGAAACAAAGCGATTCAACACTTAATCACGCATGAAATATAAATTAAACAAAATGTGAAGAAAACATGGCACGTTCCTTATATTAATTTGATCAGCAAATATACATGGTGGTGCGACTCCAGCCTAGAACCAAGGGTGGCACAAAACTACAAAGTAAACAAAATTACAACTCAGAGATCGCTCTTTTGGCTATACCTACAGTCTACATTATATACAGTCTCTCGTAGCCATATTATACTAATTACAGTCATTTCCTATTCAAGCCTTTCGGCCAAATGGACTAACAAACAACATTGCAAAATCGTCTGATGGTTATAATAAGGCACGAACTTTGCTTGTTGTAGACATAGCCACGAACTCTGTTACATCCCTCTTCGAATTTGGTCAAAAGTAAAATCTCTTCACTATTTTCAGTGTATGCTAATAACTTGGGTGGCGTGAATACGATTTCGCATGAAAATCTCTCAAGATCACCTTCTTGAGATCACCTTCTTGAGATCACTGCTATCTGGTACATATATCCTGTCTCTGAATCTAACCAATCCATCCACTGTAATATAATAATCCACACCATGTGCACCTACACATGCACCTGTACCTGTACCTATACTTGTGCCTATCACCTATACTTGTAGATGTACTATCACCTATACATGTACCTGTACTCTGTTGCAACCTGTGCACAATATTCATATACTAACATCCTACTTGTTATCACTCAAAATTTTCCTTAGAAGTTATCAGAAGAAGGAAGCGTCCGAGGTAACCACAAACCAATCTTTTATGCTTAGGCTCTGGCCAACCTAAGTCTAGAGATGGCTCTCTCTATGTAATTTAGCTTTGTTTTACTCGGATTTTAGGCTAGTTCTTAGTGTTCATGGGGTTTTGGTTTTGATTTTAAGGTTTGGTGATGGAATTATTAGAACAGATGGATAGAGCCAAGGTATTTAAGCGATTGGGCTATGGAGTCAACAAATGGATAGAAAAACTAGATCAGTTCATTATAGGGAATGTTCATAGGGCAGGCTAGCAAAGTAAAGAACAAATCTGTAGGTTGAATGGGTGAAATGATCCTAACCAAAGTGAGAGAGCATTTAAGAATCCTCAGACCGGGGCTAAAATGAAGAACAAGGGATAATCATGAACAAAGGGCAATTAATAATCCTTTGCTATAAATGACAAGGGATAACCTAAACTAAGGAGCAATCAAGAATTCCTTAAATTAGATATGTGAAGAAAACATTTAACATGCATAGCAGTCAAGATAGAGTGTAGTTAGACAATTTTTGAAATATCATTCCATGTTATAGCATTCAGATTTTAGAGATACAAATAAGATTATGGAAAACTCAAAGAAAATAACACTGAACTTAATAAGATACTTATTTGAACTTCGCTTCACACAAGAATATAGTGAAATATCTGATCTTTATTCCTTGATCCACATAGTTGATCCAGTGATTGACACAATATAATTTTAAACTAAAGAACAATAACTCTATAGAAATGCTTGGAATCCACCCTACATACTTTGAATTGTGAAGTATATATACAAAAAATTATTAAAAATTAGCTCAAAACAACTTAAGATTTATTTTAGGAACTAAAAATATCTTCTAGCAAGAAGATAGAGACAACTAACGAGTTGTTTCTTATTGTCCCCTTTATTGTGGTTGTGTTCGATTTTATAGTTGAATTAGAACCTTTTAAGTTGGCTAATAGTTGTGGCATTTTTACGTTGGATTCTTCTTTACTTTGACCTTTCAACTGATAATCTTTAACCCTACTACTTTTTGACCCTACTGCCTTGTTTTCATCTGTTTACAAGGTTGACTTAATATTTACTGTGTGGTAACTTTTAGCTGTTAATTCATCACAGTAAGTCAGTCACAGTTCCCCACCATTCTGCATCTGGTAATTTCACATTTATCATCCTCCTGTAAATCTCATCAGCCTCAATATACTTTGCAAAATTGGGCTTAGTGAGGAACAAATGTTTTACCTCATGCTCAAGGAAAAACAAGTTCTCAAATGTGTCATATAATACTTTGCATGTTGGCGGGGCTTTAACGGATGAAGAACTGACTTGTTCCTTAGCCAATTTTCTAAGTCCATCCCCATAGTCTGAATGTGCCATGAGTTTTTCATTGATGACCATAGGACTGGGCAAACCTTTCTCCCTTAAAATGTGAAATTTAGCCATGAACCTATCAATGGCTACCTGCATATTGTGGCATTTTTCTTCCAAATTAAGCATAAGGTTCCTTTTGGAAAGGACCCTCCTTATTTCTAAAATGGTCGCAGATCTATCTTCAATGTTTAGCTCTTGTAGCTCATCTCTGTTTTTGCTATTGAGGAAATGGATGAGTCTATTTGCATCCTCAGGCTTATTTCCCAATTCCTCCTTCACTTTCTAGATAACTTCAGTAGCTATCTTTACTAGCTCTATTTGCTAAAAAATAAATTGGATTGATGGCCAAATATCATTGACAGAGTCAACGATATTGGCCCACAACATTTCTTTGGTTTGTCCAAGTGGCTTCTCAAGTGTTAAATCCTTTTCTAGGATTTTGATCCTCTCATCCATTCTCTAGGCCCTTTGTGTTTCTTCTTTCTGCTTTAGTTGGGCAAGTTTGTAGTCTGTTTCCAAATTTTCCACCTTTTCCTTTAGCTTTTTCATCTTTGTAGCCTAGATAGACATCTCTTCCATGGCTTTGACAAGTTCTGCTGCTTTCTCTCCTGATATAGCTGTTGTTGATGTAGATTCCGTTGTTGTTGGAAAGGCTATTGCAAGTGGAGCTGTAGATGCCAGTGATGCTGCCAGGGTAGAAGGAACTGTTGTGGATACTATGGGGATGACAATTCTGGAAGTTGTGGACAAGTCACTTTGCTTTGATTGAATTAAAGTGTCCAACTCCTTCTCTGTCTCATTGAGTTGATTATTCAGCTTCAGGACTAAGTCCATGAGATCTTCAAGTCCTTGCTGGGCTTCTAGAACCTCTATTGTTTGTGGATGATGTAGTTGGGGTATCTTTAGCTATTTCTTTAATGCAACTATGTCATAATTCTTCTTTTTAATAAGTTGTTCTGCATCTTTTATATCCTTGGGATCCTGTCCCAATTCAATTACTAAGTCCTCTAAGGATTTGATCTTGGTGTCCTTGGCCTGTGAGGAGGCCTTCTCTAACTGGAATTGAACCAAGATATTGTTCAAAGAGTTCTGTAGCTGGTGGGAAGCTATGGCTTTACCTGTCAGGGTGGAGTATATCATCTCTCCAGCCTGTTTATGTAATTCAATCTGGTCTATGGGATGAATATCCCTTGCGAGCACTTCAAATTCTACCCTTTTGAAATCTAATGTTGTCTTTGGCTACTGGGTTGTAGGCTTCACAAAGATCATCTGTAGCTTCCCCTCCTTAATGTCAAAGGCTGACATTAGCCTTGTTTGATTGGTAGGGGTGAGTTCCAAGTATTGAGCATAAGTTTGGGCTTTGAGCCTCTCATTTCTAGCCTTGATTTCTTTATATCTTTCATTGATATCTTGGTCTTTGTTTGCAGGCATTCTAAAGGAAGATACTTCCACACTAAGTTGCCTTTCCAAAATCTGTGTTTGTGAAGTGGAAGGCTCTTGTATGCCTCCAGATGGAGTGGCAGGCCTACTTCTTTCTGCTTTTGTATTAGTGACCTTAGCTGAGCCTTCAGTGTATTCCTACTCTGAGTTTGGATTTAGCCTTTGCCTCTTATTTGATTCCTACTGTAAATCAAAGGTGGCCATCCCTGAAGTGGAAGCCCCTTCTCAATTTCTTTTTGGGACCTTCTCCTCATTATGAGGAGTCCACATGACTGGAGCAGTGCTCATGGTAGCCTCTGGCTTTTCTGGTACCTGCAGAAAAGAGTTGTCATCAAGCTACTTTTCTAAATCAATAAGAGCATTCTCAACATCTACTCTGGTGTTTCCTAGTCTGCTAGGGTACCTTCCACCCATTCTGTTTGATTTGCATAAGATTCTATCTCAGGTATGGGATGGTGAATGAAAGGTCCTAGCTTAACCTTTTGTCTCTTCTTTGTGATGAATTCCAAAGGATCATATCTCTAGACAAAACTTCTTTGGAACTTCATCTTTTATAATATTAAGTCTGCCTCTTGGCCAACCTCTCTAGAGTTGCATATGAAGAGACCTAGTTGGTCTTTTATTTTGAAATTGGCCTTCTTCTTAGCATTGACAAAGTTCATTTCATCTGTGTTGATTACTTTCCTATAGTATTCTAATGCAAACAACCTCATTGGGAGGTATCTTGGTAGCTTGTATGGTGCCAACATGCAACCATCAATCCTGATTTCTATATGGTTCTGGTAAAGGTACCAGTCACAAACTTTGGTTTGTTTAGATAATTAGAGGACTCTCTTTATTTCTGGACAGATTCTTGGAGGAGGGCTTCCAGTCAACATTGTCATGACTGGGTGTACAAATAAATCAATAAAATCAATCAATGTGGTCCAAAAAATCACTGACCTGGGCTGATCCTTGGTGTCCAACTTTTGAAGGGTGAATGGGAACTTCTCTAATTGACAATATAAAAACATATGGTACAGAACTGAGGAGTACTTGAAAACCCTTTCATTTCCCATTCTTGTGAACTGCTCATGCATTCTATTAGCTATGAATGTGGCAAAGTCATAAATAGTTGCAGGAGGTTGTCTTGGGGTATAGATAGACATGAAAGCCAGGATAATTTCAACAATGTGCTCACTTGTGGAGTAACCCAAAACACAAGATATCATGGATACAATATTTCGGTCCCAAGGGGAAAATATTGCTGCTACATATGGAGGGGGGTATTTGGGGATGTGCTTCTCTTTTATGATGAAGGTTTGGAGCAATTGGGTCAATCTTGCAGAGCTGAGTTTGGGATCTAAGTCTAACAGTTCTCCAATTGAGAGAAGAGTTAGGTTTGGCCCTGGCTAGAGCTACAATATCTCATTGATGGACTCAAGAGTGATGATGAAAAGGACCTTCTGGTCATGAGACATGATGGTTCTATGACTAGGGATGTAGCAAGCATAGCACATATGTATAATTTCAGGAAAAATATGTACTTGGGGGAACTAGTACTTGCGCAAATTTGACTCCCAAAGGCCAATTTCGTCAGCATGGTTTAGGAACTTGTCCCTACTTTTGCAATGTACTTTAAGTAGGAGCTCTATGATAGTGGTATCTTTTATCTGGAAATCTCTGTCAGCGAGGGGAAGGTGGTCTAGGACTAAATGAGGTGGAGCAATGGGCCTTACATCCATTGCAATTGGGGCAGCCATACTCAGTTATTGTGGATTTGAGCGTAGGGAGGAATTCAGAGTTTTTAGGGCAATGGTGTTCTGCAGTGGTTTATGGCTCAGACTCTTGAGTATTTTTAATTAATTTTTAACTTAAGTAAAAGCACTCAACAACTCGTTACTTTGAAATTAACAGGGTACTTGGTGAATTTTGGTTTAAATACCTGGAATTGGGGTGAATTGGCTCTGAGCAGGGTGGCTAGCAACTGCAAGTGGTTGAATGGGCCTTGTATAGGCTGCAAGGCCAACTAGGTTATCTGTGGCGTCTTTGGAGTGAAATTGTACGTGGGTTGACGACTTCAACATTTGTAGGAATCATGCATGAGTACAGAGGCTTGCAGATAAAAATTCAGTGAAAACAAACAACTTTGGGGCTTTCGGCTTTTATATGAAAAAAGTCATTTTTTGGCAGTTACAGGGTGAATAGTGGTTAATTTGTTGCATAGCGGAGGGTGGTAAGCAGTTCATTTCACACTGCTTTTGGGAGATCGGTGGTATTAGGGAGGGGCCGCCTGATTCCACTCATCGAATGAAATGTAGCATTGGGGGCCGGGGGGAAAACCATTTTATCGGGTGGGTAAAGGACAGATGTAGGGTTGGCCCGATATGGATGAGAGCCGTTGGATGAGGAGGGAGACAATCGCATGGTGATCGGGTGGAGAAATCGCACGAAGGCTAGTGGGGGGCCCGGCGGGCACTTGATTACGGTGGTATCAGGGTTTAATAATGGCTTAAAGTGAGATTAGGCTATCGGGGTAATTAACGAAGGATTAAAGGGGGGATTTATTAACTTGATCGCAGATCGACCAGTTAAAGGTTTTGGGTCAGGTTTTTAGGTGAAAATCATAGTTTATAATTAAACTAGGGTGTAGGTTAATTTATACATAGGAGTTAAATATATACGAGAAATTGGGTTTTTATCGGGATTTAATATAATAAAGTTAGTAATTAATATGAAAAATGGGCGAAAAAGGGAAAAACACTAAGCAAAATTCTTTTTTGTGAATTATATGTTTTTCACATATTTACATTAATACTTGCGGTAAAGCATTTTTGTGGGTTTTTGGTATGGAAAGAGTTTTATATGGGGGGGAATCGCTTTTCCTAGGAAAAAAGTGTTTTAACCTTTGGAAAAGGAGTATTATTAGGAAAATGAATGAACTGAAGGGGGGATGAGCTTTTACGAGAGAAATCTAGTATTCAATATCCATAAGTCATTGAGTTGAGGATCCGGTCCCTCCAAAAGTCAGAGAAATGCTCTGAGCCTCTTTGACTTAAAGGTCTTAAGTACTTTGAAATTTATTATGGGAAATTAGTTAAGCAAAGGGGTGAAATGAATGGGGGAAGTTAATTAATTGACTTTGAAATCCATTTGCATGCTTGATTGTCCATGCATATTTGGAACATATGATGAAATATGATAAATATGTTTTTTGACTAATCAATCATCATACTTCTGCAACCTTTCTTTTACTTACCCATCTACTTATCCTACCATTTTTTCTTCACTTTATTAGGGTGCATTTAAGCTAGCAAACCTTTATCAATTTTTTTCTTTTCTTTATAAAATAAACTATCTAATTCTAACCTTATAACATCCAAGGGCTCAGATTAAACTGATGAGCTCCTTTTATTTACTCTACCTATCTAATTATCTACCAAGAATTACATTGTTTTCTCAGATTTTATTCTCTATCTATAAACAATAAAATTCAAAGCATGAAATAGCCAAGTTTAAATATTTTGACTATCATCGACTGTGGAATGAGTTACAAGCTGCACACAATCATTTATTATACATAAAAGGTAAATAGTAGTGGCATTTTGACTTGCAAACTTTCATGGTTTCTTTTTGTCTTTTTGGGGTTCATATATTTTCATCTTGTTTTACCCTTTCATTCTTTTTTCCTTTGATTATTCTTTTAGGACATACCCTCTTTACATTTTTTAATTTCTTATAATATGGAAAATTGTAAAAAGCAAAGGTATGTACAATATTACAAGGCTTAATCTCAGTAATTCAAAATTATGACTCCTGTTGGCATAGGAACCTAACATTACTGACATGCCTGCAAGATCCTATCCTGTAGATATGTCCCATTGTAGCTCATAGTTTCCAAGTGATTTACCTATACCCACCTGATGAGAGCATCTAAGACCATGTTCTCTTTAACTTTGATATAACTGATCTTGAACTCAAATTCATTGATCGTGGGTAACCATATAGCCTGACTGGCATTTAGATTTGGCTGATTTAACAAATACCTCAACCCAATATGATCACTCATCAGTACAAACCTCTTGCCAAGAAGATAATGCCTCCACATATTCAATGCATGTATAAACACTTCCAACTCAAGATCATGTGTGGGGTAATATTGTTCATGTTCATTCAGTTTTCGTGACTCATAGAATAACACTTGTACATTCTGCATAAGGACCCCACAAAGTCCTCTCTCACAAGCATTTGTACATACTACAAACTCCTTGTTTGGATCAGCAACATGTAGCACTAGTGCATGTGTCAACAACTACTTATGCTACTCAAAACTAGCCTCACACTCCTTTTTCCATTCGAACTTGTTACCTTTCCTCTGCAATGATGTGATATGATAAGAAATATGTGAGAAGTTCCTAATGACCCTCCTATAATAGCTTGCCAAACCCATGATCTCGTGTCATCCACATGCTTAGGAGCTATGCATTCTATGATGGCTCTTATCCTTTCTAGATCTACTACAATGCCCTCCTTGTAGACAACATTCCCCAAGTAATGTACCTCAATCAGAAATAAACTACATTTTCTGAGCTTAGCATATAACCGATGCACTCTCAACAACCTCCATGCTGCTGCCAAATTCTGGACATGCTCTTCCTGATTTTCAGAATATACCAGTATATCATTAACGAACACCATAACAAACCTATCCAAATATGGACGCAACACATTATTCATTAAGGACATAAATTTAGCTGGAGCATTAGTTAAGCCAAATGGGACAACGATAAACTCATAATTCCCATACCTGGTCTTGAACACATTCTTGAAGATATCCTTTTCCTTGATACGTACTTGATGGTATCCCAATCTCAAGTTTATCTTGGAGAACACTACTGCTCCCTTCATCTGATCAAATAGATCATCAATCCTCGGTAAACGGTGCCTATTCTCGATGGTAACTTTGTTCAACTTCCTATAGTCAATGCATAATCTCATAGTACCATCTTTCTTCTTCATAAACAATACCAAAGTGCCCTAAGGTGATACACTTGGCCTAATGTATCTCTTGTCCAACATTTCTTCAACTATATTTTTAACTCAAACAACTCAGGTGTGCTCATTCTATAAGGTTCTTTTGATGCTCGAGCTTCCCCTAGCACTAACTCAATAGAAACTTCTATCTTTGTGTGCAGTGGAAACTTTGTAATGTACTTAGGAAATATATCCTAAAGTTGCTACAAAACTGGGTACTTTCTCAACACATCTGCATCCTCAACCTCCTTACCCTTGTCACTAGAAATGTGCACTGCGAATAACATGCACCCTTTCCTACGGCTACACTTTTCTTAAATAGTTTTCACCATACTAACTGCTTGTTGTGTGTGGAGCATGATTGTTCAGAGGTCTTTGTTTCAGCCGGATGTATACCCCAGGAAGTTTTGTACACCCCTCCACGTGGGGGGGTGCGGGGGGGACTTGTCCCCCCCCGCGGGGGTCCAGGGGGGCCGATCCCCCCCGGCTGGGGGGTCCAGGGGCCAGCAGTCCCCTGGTGGGGGCTCGAGAGAAGCGCCCTCGAAGCTAAATACATATGTAAATTTGCCTTGTAAAAGTATAGTAATTTCTAGTCAATCTGGGCCGTTCATTAGGCGGATGATCTGACGGTACAACTTATGTTTAGTTTAGGGTTTTTCTGCCATAGAAGGAAACCCTCTCTTTGTATGAGGGCATTGTATTTGAGGCTGCGAGATAGATGTGTATTCTGTGTGTGAGCGAGAAACGGAGAGGTGAGACTGTGAGAGAAAACAGAGGATATTACAGCGGATTTGCTGTAGGTTCTGTCTCTTCATTTTGCTAGATAATAGAAAGGAAGGACTGGCTATTCGAGGTGGACGTAGCCCAAACTGGGTGAACCACGTATATCTGTGTCTCTCTTGTTTTGT
>APFE031290632.1:81321-94285 GCA_000404065.3 Pinus taeda
GTCTCTTCATTTTGCTGGATAATAGAAAGGAAGGACTGGCTGTTCGAGGTGGACGTAGCCCAAACTGGGTGAACCAAGTATATCTGTGTCTCTCTTGTTTTGTGTGTTTTCTGTGTTTATATTTCTGCAATATTTTATGTGTTCCGTTGCTCCGTAATATTTAATTTTCTAACACTGCTATGGATTTCTTCTTACCCTACAAGGCTCTTGGTTCCCCATTGTCATCAACACACTCAATGGATTTGTCTTAACAATCTACCTTGGTTCTATTAAGATACAACAAATCCATGCCCAACAACATACTATATGACCCCAATGGTAGTACATTTAGATGTGTTGTAGTAGGCATACCATTAAAATCAAATGCACAATCTTTTACCCAAAGATGAACTCACTTCTTTGTACTTGTATCCAAATTCACTAACAAAGACTCTGAATGAAACTCTTTAGTCAAACCACACTTATCCACCAAGTCAAGACTATCATAGCTATAATTGGAACTAGGTCAATCAAAATAGATATAACTTGATCACAAATCTTACCATCCATCTCAATTATAGATGCCTAGTGTTCTACATGCCTATTGTCAACGACTGCATAAATATGAGGAATTATTTGGCATACATCCCCAACAGTCTATGCCTCCTACACACTATATATATGAGGCCTACTGCCGTGATTCTATGGACAATCTCTCTTAAGGTGCTCCTTGCCGCATGTCCAACACTCCAACCTACCAACACTAGTACCTTTATGCTATTGGTACAACTCATGTCCCTGTCGAGATGCATTAAACCTCTTTTGCGGTGCCACATTTTCTTTCTCATCTGCACTTTGAGGTCTTTTCCTCTCAGGCTTCCATTTACCTTTACCTTTGTCTTTTCCCTTCCATCCTTAATGAATTTGATTCTTATGCTTTAATTGTTGATACTAATGCTTCAGTTTCAAAATAACTTCCTCAAGTGACCAAGGCTCATGATACTCCATCCGATATCTAAATGTTAATGGAAAAACACTGACAAACCATTGAAATTTAGCCTTCTCATTAGTAAGATACAATGCATATCTCAATAGCTCCAGAAACTTGGTTGTGTACTCTTCATCTGTCATTGATCCCATCTTTAGCTCATATAATTCTTTGGCCTTACTATCATAGTACCTTTATAGCAAGTATTTCTTCCTGAAAATCCTCTTGAACTCATGCCAACTCAAATCATTTGTCCTAGCATCTCTGACCCCCTTAACATCTTTTGACCAAACGTCTACTTTACCTTTCAAGCTGAAGATAGCGATTTTGGCCTTCATGTTATCTGTGTACTAATGCAACTCAAATAATTTGTTCATCCAAAGTGTCCAAGCCTATGCATCTTCTGGCTTCTTCATATCTCCATCAAAAGTAGGTGGCTTCACTTTCTGAAACTCATATGGAAAGTATCCCCTATCACTCCTCTTGTAAGGGGAAAAACAATGATGGTCATGATGCCTATTAGAACCAGAACTAGAATAATACTTGTATCCATCACCTTTCATATCCGTAGTATCCAAAATTTTTCCATATCTAACTGTGTCATCTCTATCTGACCTGTAACCATCATGAGACTTATTTCCATATGCCCCATTAGTGTCCTCCTTTCCATGCCTGATCCAAAGTGTCCCTTGTCACTGCAATTTTGAAAAGCTCTGAAGAGGTATAACATTAACCTCTGCTTGCTTCTCTTGTTCCTGTATGATCCTATCATTGTCAGCCTTACAACTCCTTATTTCTTCCTTTGGGCTTCTCAATATGTCTTCCAAATCAGAAGAGTTCCCCACACCATGTTGCTCATATGATTCATAGGGAGAGTCTTTGTAGTCTACCATCTTTCTAGCCATTTGATCTCTTTCCTGCAAGTCATACTATGTCAGTTAAACCAAATCACAAAAAAACAACATACCTTATCATAGCTCAGGGAGGATACTTTGTGTGCAAGATAAAAAAATCAGCATGATACATGTATAACATAAACATAACAACATATAGATATACACAAATAAATGCATAAACATATAAACATCATTCAAGCTAGGGTCTAGTCCTCAATGCAAGGCCATATGAACAATGGATTCTATGAGATCACGAATGAAAACAACCATTACTCCATTTTACCCATTTCAACATGCAACTATCAACATGCATAAGCAATGCCTAATCAACTACATATACGCATAAACACATGTAGTCAAGCATAAGTGATCAACTCTTGTCACCAAACCTACAAGAATGATACATGCAACCGAGCATACAAGAATGCAAACTAACATACAAGGATGTAATCAAGTGACATATAACATGTAAGTTACATATAGAAATATGTAATCATTCATACACTCATGATGATGCATTCCACAAAATCAATCATCAACTTCTACATGACAACATTACTATAACCATGATCAACATTATGCAAATATAATAGGCACATGGAATGCAAGTGCAAGAGACACACATCCAGCTGACATGCATGCATGACCAACACAGAGTCCATCCCATTCGAGGGGTGAACCATGCTATGATACCACTTTGTAACACCCTCCTCCCACATCTACCTAAGTAACTGTTCCAACCAGGATAAACATGTGATGACAGGATACAATGATTGGATTCAACCTCCTATGTGACCTTAAGGAAGTGGAATTGATGGAAACGTAACTCATAGACATTCAACTCTTGGCATTATGACATATATTTGGTACTATGACACAATTGTTTTCCTTGATGGCAACTTACACAGATGATAGATCATAGTTCAGGCTCACAGAATGAAAAAAGAGAGGTATACACAGGTTCCCCATTGACCAAGCTGCGTGTACACGCGGGTTCACAGAACAAAAGGCGCGTATAGCATACACACGCACTTTCACGGAAATAAAGGTGCGTACATCTTGGAAAACTTAGTTTTGATTCGTGGTATTTGGTCCAGGGTATTGGTCCAAGGTATCTTGTCCAAAGTGTTGACCCTAGGTATTTGGTCCAAGGTATTGATTCTAAGTGGTTTTGGACCATGGTATTGTGTAAGGCCTAAGAGCAAGATCTGAAATATAGGTGATTGGGTTATGGTGCACAGCTGGATTTGAATCGAGGATGAACCTGGGCGCTTGATGAAGGATAAGTTCTATTGATGGTTCAAGATCTTAAGGCTTGAAGAGAAGTATCGTTGTGTGGTTTTGACCTTCTATCTAAATAACTAGCACATGTTGTAATATATAAATATGATGATCTAGGTATAACTGATGTCTGGAATTGTTATAAAATTTAAATCACCATTTACAGATTTGTATGCAGGTTCACTTTAGCAAAGGTGCATATACATGCTGGTTCTACATATCAAAAAAACGTATACGCAAGTTCGCCTTGAGATAACGACATATCTATGCAGGTTTGACACATTGAAGTAACGTATACCTAATTGAATATGCTTTAGCTACTTCTGTTTGCTATTGCAGTGTTCTAGGTTCTGGCTTGGGTTCTGGTTACTGTTACTGTTTTCTAGTTATAGCATTCTGAGAAGTGATTGATTGATTCAGTTTTGGTTGGTGCAAAGGAGATTGGTTGATGCAGATATAATTGATGGTTGATTGATGTTATTGATGGATCCAGTCTGAAAATTTATGAAACCTGGTCCTTGGAAGAAAAAAGAAGGTTGTATCCTTCTGTAGGCCTGCACCTAGTACTAGTAAACACAACAGCTAGTATAAGAGCTAGGGGGTTGTAGCTCCCTTCCAAGAGAAGCTCGAGAATGAGAGAAGGTTATAGCCTTCTGCAAGTAGAAGTCTGCGTACTGGTATAAGTCTGCACTAGTACAAAAATTGTAAAAGGAAGTTTCTTATTAAATGAAGATAGAGACGATTGCAGCAGGTGGCTTTCACCCACATTCGGTTTCCACCTTATATCTTGTGTTCATGTTTGTGATTGTTTGTTCTATTTTTGCTACACCTGGTTACTATTTATATGGTTATGATGCACAAATTAAAGATCAACATATGATGAATTAACTAAGTTATAAGTTTGAAGAGTGTACGCTAGTTGCCTTACATACAGCTGCATATACACGCAAGTTTAATTAACAGAAGTAGCATATATAAATCTGATTATGGAAATGGCTAATGGTATTGGGGAGGAAGTAGCAGGATAAATTTTGCGGGAGAGCCGAAGCGACTAGGGTTACAGTAGATAAAAAAGTTCGCTTCTGATGGAGAGTGGCAGGGGAGGGAGCTCAACTCCCTCTTACAAAGACGCAGTGGCCAGCAGAGGAAAATCATCGATTGGGAACAGTAAAGGTTGTCTGGATGACAGGAACAGGGATATTGAAAAAGAAATATACAGGACTAGAACCAAGGAAAAAAACAGCAAACAAAAAAAAAAAAAAAACAAAAAGGACCTTGCAAACCAAATGCAGAAATCACTCCTAGAGTGATATTAAATGATCCTGCTCTGCAGGCCCACACAGAACACATGGGGACCTAGCCATTATCTGTAAATTCATGGGACTATGGCCACTGGAAAAGCTTTACAAACATGGATAAAGTTTCACTGGAAACCCAAAGGAAGCATTAACCTACATCTTGGGTCAAAAGGATTCTTCATAGTGGTGTTCTCTAACATCGAAGACATAGACAGAATATTCGAAGGAGGACCCTATTTTTTTGCAGCAGTCGGTCTCTATATGAGGCCTTAGAGGATGAACTTTGTCCCAGAGCGGGAGACTTTCTCTTTGGTTCCAGTGTGGGTAAGGCTCTATTCTCTACCTCTTGATTATTGGCAAACGGAATCTCTTGCTACCATTGGAAATAAACTAGGATGCTTTGTGAAAGCTTCGGAAGCCACAAGAAGGGGAAAATATACCTCCTTTGCAAGGATATGTGTGGAAATGGATCTATCTGGAGCGCTTCTGGATGAAGTAATCCTGGAAGTTTTTTATGAAGAGAGGGTGCAAACAGTGGACTACGAGCATATCCCCTTTAGATGCTGAAAATGCCATGAACATGGACATTTTTTAAGAGATTTTCCTCTCAATAAAGCAGATACCAAAGAAAAACTTAATCCAACAAAGGACACATAAAAATTTCAGAAAGTTGCAAGTAGAGGAAAGGGAGGAAAAAAGGGGTCAAAGCAACAACATAATGATGGGTAGAAGGGTAGTTAGAACAAGTTTCAAGTGCTAGAAGAGACTGAAGAAATTACAAAAGAGAACCAATATCAGGAGGAAGGTACTAAGGAAAAAGAAAAACAAGAGAACAATAAACAATCTCAAGATATTGATTCTCAAAAATAGGTGATGAGAAGTGAAACAAAAATGGAGATGGACCAGGAAATGACCCAAAGCGAAACAGATCTAGAACATCATGAACTATAAGAAATTCTCGACAAGGAAAACCTAGATCTGGAAGGATTCCTAATGCAAGGAACCAAAGGAGGAATAGAATCACTGCCCCAAGAAGAATGCAATAGAAGACAACAATTTTTTTTATGGAAAACTCAGGAACGAGGGCTGGAAAAAGGAAAAAAACATCCACAAATAGGAGCACAGAGGGGTGAAAACAATGAAAACGACTCCAGGATTAGCCACTAGAAATCCAGGAAAGAAGAGGGGCAGAAAAAAGCAAAATGAGCTCTTAATGGAATGTGGAAAGCTAATGATAGATTCGAGTAAGATGAAAGATCTAACCAGTTACTCTTTTACAAATATTTAATTATGAAGTTCATATCTTGGAATATCAGAGGTTTAGGTAGTAAAAGGAAACAAAGAATGCTAACTAACAAAATGAAACTAGCAACATCGGACATAATCTTCATTCAAGAGAGAAAATGCTCCATTCAGAAATTAAAACAAATCCATAACAAATGGCTTGGTAAATTTGAGTTTCTAGAAGTTAAAGAAGAGAACACAGTTGGGGGCATTCTCACTTTATGGAACCCCCAAAGAGTCAGTATAATAGATGCGGAGGCATCGAGAAATTATTTATCAGTTAGCATTCAACTAGTGGGGGTGTTGGACAACTTCCTTGTTACGAATATTTATGGGCCTCATAGAATAGAGGAGAAACTCAGATTTTTTGATTCCCTAGTCGATCTCAGAAGCAAACATCAAGAAATCCCTTGGGTCATCGGAGGAAATTTTAACATGATTAAATCTCTTTCGGAAAAAAAGGAGGTACCAAAATGCTAAGTAAAGATGCAATAGTGTTCCAATACTTCACAGATGATATGAAAATGGTTGACTCTGAAATGCACAATGGCCTCTTTACTTGGAATAACAAAAGAGGTGGTGATGCCCAAGTCACCTCCAAGTTAGACAGATTTTTGATCTTCGAGGAGATGATGCTCACAAATAAAGAAATATCTGCAAGTGTTCTCCCCTTCGGTGGCTCTGATCATTGGCTAATTCAATTAGATATCAAGGGGATCGATTCTCCCAGGAACAGACCCTTCAGATTTTAGAATATTTGGCTCTCCCACCTGGATTTTATCAGCAACATTGAAAAATGGTGGTCCGAAGATCTGCAGACTCAGGGCACCAAAATGTTCCTCCTTCAGAAAATACTAAAGCACATAAAACTCAAACTCAAATATTCGAACAAGAAGGATTTTAGTAACATTTTTGTAGACAAAATATCAGTGGAAATTAAAATACAGGATCTAAACCAAGCATTGATCATAGATGGTTTTAATAAAGCCAAAAGTGAGCAAGTTGAAAAAAAAAATCAAGAATGGGAGAATTTATGCAAACAAGAGGAAATCTTTTGGAGACAAAAGTCTAAAGTTCAATGGCTCAAAGAAGGTGAATTAAATACTAGATTTTTCCATAGATCCAACATAGCCAATAGAATGCACAACAAAATCTCTTCGGTATTGAATGAGAAGGGGGAGCTTCAGACCTCTCATAAGAATATCGAAGCTGTGATGGTTCAACATTTCAAAGGTATCACAAAGGAAAATAATCTAGATAGAGATCAACACATTAAGGAAATTATAAAATACATCCCCAGAATGGTGTCCAGAGAAGACAATTTCAACCTGAATAAACCAGTAATTGAAGAAGAAGTTAATGAGGTAATCAAAGATATGCATAATGGCGAAGCTCTAGGTCCAGATGGTTTTAATGTAGATTTTTTCAAAGCTTGTTGGGATGTTGTCAAACATGATATCTTGGATGTTGTAGAGGACTCCAGAAGAAGTAGATCCATTATGAAAGCTCTCAACACCTCCTTCATCTCCCTAATCTCCAAACAGGATATAGCTCGGACTCTAATAAGTTTAGACCCATTGCTTTATGCAATGTAGTTTACAAAATTATCTCCAAGGTTTTGGCCAGTAGACTCAAACCTCTTCTTCCTTCTTTAATTTCAGGGGAACAGTCTGGTTATTTGGAAGGAAGGAAAATCCTGGACAACATTATTCAGGCCCACGAGGTAGTTCACATGCTTACTAGCAAAAGGAAGGCTGGTATGATCATGCAATTAGACATTGCGAAAGAATATGACAAGGTGAACTGGACTTGCATCAAAAAGGTCCTTACTGCTTTTGGGTTTGATCACAACTGGGTCAGATGGGTAATGGCTATGGTTACTTCTTCCAGCTTTTCAATTCTAGTGAATGACTCACCCTCAGAGATCTTTACTCCTTCCAGAGGCTTTAGGCAGGGAGACCCACTCTCTCCCTTTCTCTTTATCCTCATGATGGAAGGACTGGGCCAGTCCATTAATCATGCCAAAGTCTTACGAAAGATAAAGGGCCTCCAATTAATGGAGAATGGTCAAGCAATGACTCATCAATAATTTTTGGATGATACCATGCTGCGGGGTATCCCCACAGTCAAAGAAGCTTCACTATACAAACAAGTCCTAAATGACTGTGCCTTGGCTTTAGGTATGGAAGTCAATCTCTCCAAATCAATTTTTTTTTTCTTAAATACTAACATTGCTATTCAAAGGAATATTTCTAGAATTCTGCGCTTCCAAAGGGATTCCCTCCCTTCAAAGTATTTAGGAATTCCCCTTACAACTAAACCTTTGCACAAAAGCATCTGGGAACTGGTGCTCAACAAGATGCAAGATAAGGTTAAAAAATAGACTTTCAGATCATTGAACCTTGCTATTAGGTTGACTCTGACTAAAGTCGTTCTGCAATCTATCCCTATTTTCTTTTTATCTGCCCTTCCAGCTCCCAAAGGGGTCTTACAGCAATTTAGAAATATCCAAAGAGACTTGCTTTGGGGGAAGGAGGAAACTAGAAAGAAATGGCCCTAGTTTCTTTGGAGAAAATCTGCAAACTCAAAAGTCGTGGTGGCCTAAGCTTAGATGATCAGGAGATTCTGAGTAACGTTTTAGGAGCGAAGCTCTAGTGGAGATGGGTTAAAGAACCAGGTGCTCAATGGGCTAAAACCTGGAAAGAAAAATATGCAAGCTCCTAGAAAATAGTGATCTTATAAGAATGACTGGAAACATTAAAGGCTCTCACATATGGAATAAAGCCTAGGAAAACAAAAGCCTAGTACAAAACAACAGTTTCTGGGAAATCAGAGCAGGATACCTTTCTCTCTTCTGGGAAGACAAATGGCAACAAGAACCAACACTGTTAAAAGAGGAATTCATGAGCCTCAAGCAGGAAACTGATTCCCAAGGATTAACAAGAGTTAAAGATTTCTGGAATCGTCCTCATGACTTTGGAAAGTGGAGACACTAGAGAAAAATAGACTGCAAAGAGGACAACACCACAAAAGATAAAACATAAGAACTCTTGAGCATGTTAAAACAAAGGAAGATCTTAGTAACAGATGGGCAGGATCAGTTAAGATGGGGCCACAATAAAGAGGGCATATTTAATATTAAGGAAGAAAAAAGAATTATCCTAAACCTAGACCCCTATGTTTTGGCGAGTTCCTGGCTAAAACTTTGGAACCACCAAGGGTGGATGAAGATCAAGATTTTTATGTGGTTAGTTCATCACAAGAAAATACTAACTTGGGAAAACATTCAGAAGAGGGGAGTTATGGGGCCTTCCAGATGTCAGCTATGTGAAGCTCAAGAGGAGACAATGGAGCATATTCTCAACAACTGCACCTACACCACCTGGCTGTGGGATTCTTTTGACACAATTTATCAATACCCTGAACAGGTGGAGGAAAAACTTTTCAGAGCTTGAGATCCTTAATTTGGCCTGGACCTTCATGCCAATCTTTATTATCTGGAATGTTTGGAAAGAAAGGAATAAAAGAATTTTCAAGGAAGAAAATACTACTCCACTTCGCATGATGGATTTGATCTTAAAGCACATTAAGGAAACAATTTCTACCACTGTGCACAGTTATCCCAAGAATCCTCCCACAACAATTGAATTGAGAACTCTCAAGCAGCTGGGAATGCAAGAGATCATTCACCATAGTCTTAGCAGAAAGGAAAGAAGGTTGGAAATAGGAAAGGAGTTTTGGCGTCCTCCACCGAAAGGTTATCTAAAATTCAATATTGATGGAGCTTCAAAAAGCAACCCGGGGACAACAGGTTATGGAGGGGTGTTAAGAGATGAAGAAGGAAAATTAATCTTTATATTCCATTGTCATTTAGGCACAGCCACCAACAACATGGCTAAATTAATCGCATTGGAACAATGTCTAGAGTTGCTGAAACTAAATCATAGCTCAAACGTCATTATCGAAGTAGATTCAGAGATCTCTATAAATGCAGTTAAGAAAATCAGCTGTGGAACAGTGCCAGAAAGGGTCTCAAAACATTGGAGACTAATACAAGTGTACCAGAGAATTCAAAAACATCTCCCAAGTCTTCGAACTGTTAGCTTCAATCATGTTCAACGGAAAGCCAATAAACTTGCAGATTTATTGACCAACCAAGGAGTAATCAATTCAGATTGCAGAATCGAGATGAATTGGTAGGAAACACCTCTAAGCAGGTTAAAATCTCTCTGCAATGAGAAAGCAGCAGAGGATAGAGAAATTTTTAGATATTGGGCCAGAGGAGTTTAATTTCCAGTCTGCGGATGTCTCTGACGCGTTTTCCAAAGTCAGCCTTCGCAAGATGGAGCGTTAGATCGCTTCCGCATGGAAAACTCCGTGGCAATCCTCCTTCAAATCAGAATTCTAGGATTTTAGCGGTTTCCTGGTGATCACGAGTCATTTGAATGGTAAGTGGTATTGGCTTGTGGAGAGCGATTCCACTAGGCTCTCAACATGTGGCAAAGGTGGGGTTCATAATACCACCATCCATCGCGCCTTAAGGAGCGAGCATCTTCGCTTTCCAATATCTCTCTGAGCCGTTCATTTTTGTAATGGGATTCGACGGTCAAATTTGACCATGCAATTTTGTGGGGTCACGAGTATTATTATACTTTGCTAGTTAATGATGGAAGATTTGCGAAGCTCGAATTCGGGTTAGCATTTTACCGAGGGAACGTTTTGAGTGGTTAGTTTTTCCTTTTGTCTGTATAGAGGGTAACTTCTAGGGAGGTTTACCCTTGATTATTTTGTAGTCCAAGACATTGTCTGGGTATTGTGTATATATTGTAACATTACTTCTAGTTTATTTAAATAGAAGGATAGTCTCTTGCTTCAGCAAAAAGAAAAATCTGATTATGGAAATGAAATATTATTGACTTGCTAATACTAATTCCCCCCCCCCCCCTCTCATTATTATTTCCAATAATTGGTATCAAAGTAAGTCCTTCAAAAGAAGCTTGATTGCTTGAAGGAAGATCTATAATCATGCGTAACTACTAAAGATAGGGATCCATTAGACCACCAATATTTGATAGGAGCAACTTCGTATATTGGAAGGTAAGAACCACAACTTATCTCCAATCTCTTGGAACAGATGTCTGGGAAATCGTGGAAGGAGGATATACATTTCCATCAGTAATTCCTATAGATATGGCAGGTAAAAAGAAATATGAAACCAATGCCAAGGCTATTAATACATTATTGGGGAGTTTGTCACATTCAGAATTCGTCAAAGTTATGCAGCTCAAAACTGCCAAAAAAATGTGGGACAAGATCGTTCTAAGCTATGACGGAGACAATCAGGTAAAACATGCAAGACTGCAATCTCTCATAAATCAATACGAAACCCTCAAAATGCACAATGATGAAAGTATAGATAATTACTTCTTACGTATAGATGAGATTGTTAATTGCATGAAGAACTTGGGTGAAGAGATAAAAGAAGTTTCTTTAGTTGAAGAGGTTTTAAGATCCTTGTCTACTAAGTTTGAATCAAAAGTTTCTTCCATAGAAGAAAAGCAGGATCTTCAGAGTATCACTATGACACAGCTACATGGAATCTTAACTACTTTAGAAATGAGAAAAGGAGGTCCATTAGACATGAGATAGGTTGCATTCAAAGCTTCAAGAAGAGAAGAAATCAATGAATCAAGACATATTTAAGAAGAAGAGGAACAGGGAAAGTTTTAAGAACCACCCTAAATTTATATGTATAATAAATGGGCTAATCCCCATGATACATAGGAAAAATGGGAGGTGATTTTATCAATAATATAATATGTATAAATAATTTTTTTGGTGAATCTCTCACCAGATTATATTATCTTGTACAGTGATGGAGAATCTTTCACTAAATTATAAAATCTTGTAAGATCTTGGAAAA
This sequence comes from Pinus taeda, assembly GCA_000404065.3. NCBI lineage: Eukaryota > Viridiplantae > Streptophyta > Pinopsida > Pinales > Pinaceae > Pinus > Pinus taeda. Next base: position 92,971 of record APFE031290632.1, read on the forward strand.
TCTTTTGCTGAATAATAAAACATTGTGAAGTCTTGGCGATTTTTTTTTTAAAGTATGAAACCATATATGATAATAAGAAAACATATTCATTAAACTGTAATATACTAACATACATGTTTGGAAAAAAGAAACATAATTTTCTCTCCCTACAAAAAATGTTCCAAGTTTCAGTGGCCATTTTTATCAAGGTTCTTACAATACACTCTTTCATATCCTTCTATTAGTTTTGATAATATTCCACAACAAAGTTCTTGTAGGTGTTGATATTGACAATGATTTTTGTCAAGGTAGGAGAGATTAATCTTTTCTCTACAACTTTTGTCAAGCTACCGCTTTTTTCAAGTTATCAAATTTCTTTTTTATTCCATAGACTCCAACTACGAGATAAAAAAAACACATCAAGTTTGTTTACCCCAACATGCCAACAAGTAGCAAGTCCCAACTATATTATATAAGAAAGTATTAGGTATCCCAAAGGCTTGAAGGGGATCTAATTGAAAGAATTGACCATTGTAAGAATCCTTCCAATCAATATATGAATATATAAATGTAGATTTATTATTATTTTAATTGGAAATCTTCAATTACATAATAAAATTTAATTACATCTCTCCCAATCTAAATTGCTTATTGGCATAATTCACTATTGTCATAGGTCTCGCATTTTTTAATAGCGTTGTAACATGTAGATTAATTTCCTTTTGGTGAACAATCTCCACCTTTTAGGAAAATATGGTGCAGTGGGTCCAACCCCTACAGATCATTAGGAAAAACTAAGAATAGCACAGAAGATGAAAGGTTGTACAAACCAGCTTATTTTTCGAAAAACTAATCCAACATCAGTACCTAACCTTTTCATGAAGATATCATATAGAGAATTTTTTAAAAATGGTGAGAAATCTTCTACAAAGGTGATGCAGAAAGAGTGATAAGGTTTCATTGTTTTGAATTTTTTTTGTTAAATCAGAAAAAGTTAAAAACCAATATTAATGGAGATATTGGTATTTTTTACTAAATTTTGTGAAGTGACTAAATGTAGCTTTAACCATTCACCTTAATATATTTTTACAATATAATTTCTAAGTCTATTTAATATCTTCATTACCATAAAAACCAACCTATATCCATATTAACTCCATGTCTACCACTGTTAGGGCGATGAAATCTATTTATCCCTCTGAGCACTTAGTAGACCCAGAATTAAGATGGATCTAAGATGATAGAATTCCCCCTTTAAATAGTCTATGCTCACATGAATACCATGGTATTACCATGGGTCAATACCATGGGTTATTATAAACCTGGAGCTTAAAAA
>APFE031290632.1:102947-115647 GCA_000404065.3 Pinus taeda
ATACCTTTACCCATCATATTATATTGTAAAATAAAATTTTCAACTTAATTATCATAAACCTAATAAATAAATACCCCTCATTCGATACTCTCACTTCTCACATTTCTTTTGCAAATTGGATCGCAAGTCCTCCACAAGTGTAAGAACCTGCGGTTCTTACCATGACCACCGTGGAGTGCGACTCGGTTGGAACAAGTTGGAAACATGAACAAACATAACCGTGCGAGCTCTATGACCAAGTGTGTGAAGTAACATAGTTATAATGCGCATGAGAAGTGAAGGAGTGAGCGTGTTTATATGCTGAATGAGCATGGGCAATCACTTAACAAGCCGACGGTGATGAATTATTGGTTGGGGGTGTTGGCCGATGGGCCGACCGAATGGTAAAGCAAATGAAGGGCGTCGGTTGATGATAAACAAAGGTCGGCCGAGAGGTGGCACGACCACACAAAGCAGTGTATATATGAGATGCGTTGATGGTTCATTTGGGAGGAACAATGCGAGGAAGTCTTTCATAGACAAGGAAGTGCAAAGGAGGAAGGTGTTAGCCGCAGCAAGGGAAGGCGCAGTTCTAATGTGCCCAACCTTGGGCAGCACCGCACGAAGTTAGCACACAAGGCTTGGTTGAAAGGCGAAGAGGCGGGTAGGAGCGCCCATCGTTTGAAGGCGTGGGTAAGCCTCAGGTGAGGGCGCTCGCCAAGCAGAAGTAAATGACACAGTTGTAACTCGAGTAAGAGTGCCCAACATTTGGTTGGTGAACACAGATGACTCGTGGGTGAACGAGTGACTCGGTTGAGTCGCCTGTCGTGCATGAAGAAACAAGGTTTGGTTGAGGAGTGCGGTTGGCAGCTCGTGTGAGGGTGCACCCGCCCAACTCGGGCAAGGAAATTTGGTTATCACATAGAGGTGTGAGAAGTTGTAATTTTGGCTAAGTATGAAACTTGGTGTTTCCCAAGTATACCTATAAAGCTTTGTAAACATTATAATATATTGTATTTGGGCAAACACATTATTCAGGGAGTTGCCCCTCCCTTTATACTATGAAATTGTGTTCTTTTGTATAATTGTTGATGATAATAAATGTGTATGGGTGTTCATTAGTATACAGGAAACATAATAATACTTGGTTGCAAAAAACAAACTAAGTAGACTAATGGTTGGCATAGTCCATGAACATAAGTATTGGTGAAAAGAAAGTGTTCGGTGGTGCCGCACCTCACTAAGAGTGTTGAAAGACTACCGCCAGCCTTGGGGCGTGACAGTTGGTATTAGAGCCAGGTTTCTCATGACAAAGTGCAGATCGTATTGAAGCTGATTCAGGGTTGAAGAAGCTTGATAGTTGATGACAATGGAAGGAGGTACTTGCAGGTGAAGGAAGCTGGTTTCACATACAAATGGAACAAATCCTGGTTCATCATTGGAGGGAACTTGGTGAAGCTAGTGAATGGTGAGACAGGTTTAGAGGTGAAGCTTAGTGCTTGGGCCAAGCTGAATGACAAGGCATGGCAGGTTTGGAAGAATGCGAAGGGAAGCTCTTGCTTACTTTATACAGGTTGAAGCGGATGAAAGAAGAGAACCACCAGATTCGAAATGAACTTGAAGTCTTGGAAAAGAATGTTGAAGACAAACTTCTTCAACTTGGTTTGAAAATGGAGCAGGATGAAGTTGTAGATTGTGCTAACAAGAAAGAGGAAGTCTTGATTCTTGAGGATGTTGCAGATGTGACCATGATGGAGGATGAACTTGAGGTTGATCAAGTTGGACCAGGATCAAGTAGTTTGCAGACATGGATGGATGAGGATACTCACATGGAGGAGCCTGATGATAGTGATGATGTAAGTACTGTTGATACTTGTGTTTCACTTGAGCATTTGGGAGATGAACCGTATGCAGGGAAGAGCAAAAGCTATTTTCCAAGGCAAGGGAGGATCTTACCATGGATGTCTATGATGAGACCTTGTATGGAGAAGCAAGGATTGTTGACTGTTACAGGACTTGTTGGGGTTGTTTATGACCTTATGACAGAAGGTACAAGGGACCATGACAAGGGAGGAACATGATGATCATTGCGGAGGATTGGGTCATGCTTTAGCCGCATGGATAATTGGCTAAGTGCCCGACATAACTCATGGACAGATTGAAGGAGGGCACACACTTGAGGTATGATGGTACTTGGGTAGACTTCTCATGGTCAAGACTAAGAGAAATTCTTGGTGGAACCTTTAATGGGGGAGCTATGGTGGAGAGACTCATGTGATGATGATATGGTTGGGTGGTAGAGTTCACTAGACCGAAGATTGCAGACTTGGATGAGGATGACCAATTGTTGTGATGGGTCTACTTGGTTGGACTACATGGGCAACTTAGTCGTGGACTTCATGTTGGAGACATGGAGCATGGCAGTCTTATGCAGGGACATTATGCAGGAGCACTTATAGAGGTGTCACTTATGGGCATCCAATGAGGAGTGCCAAGGCAAGGATGTTGTGCAGGTAGATTTGCTGGTGTGACATGGAGATGTTTTGTGTATGAGCCGATGGAGAGGTTGTGCACTCTTGTACAACAAGGCCATGGACTTGGATGGAGTTGTGAGCAGACTATGGAGCATTCCTACTACATGGAGAGTTGAGGCATCTTGCAGAAATATTTGGGCCAAGACATGTATGCTTGCTAGATGTTGGTTGGAGATGACACATAGAGCTCATGATGACATGAGATTGTTGTGACTTTTGGGGACTTCATATATGGTGGACATGGAGGATCTAATGCGTTGAGGAGTTGACGTCAGAGACTTTGATGTGGAATGGGATGCATACTTTTGAGTACATGTATGGGTGTGACTTGAAAGAGTGACTTGATGAGGAGGATCAATATGAGACACTTGGGAGTGATGGAGTTACGAAGATGATGATGCCTTGGTGGCAACACATGGACATGGGTTGAGCCGAGACTTGACCACTTTGACACATGGGAGTTGATTGATCTATGATCATGGGAAACACATGGATAGATGCGATAGGTGTATACTTATTTCTATGGTAGACTTGAGGGATGGTACATTACAGATGCGATGGAGGTTGCTTCATAGACCTGGATGTGGCACATCGAGAGTCAGAGTTTGATGAGATGATCTCTTCACTTTGAGGAGATGGATGTTTTGTAGATGGATGATGTTGGGATAGATGCGGATGATTTCATGCAGCACATTGACACCAAACATCATGGACAACATGTTGCATATGAGATGGAGACTACTTCATGGACCTGAGCATGGCTTACACTTATATGGAGATGGATTCTTGATTGAGTTGAGGATGTGACAGGATGTTCTAAGAAACAACTGATGGTGGCATGAGGATGCACATTCTCGTGGTTTGGGCATGACAGTTGGATTAGCTACCCAACAAGTTCAAACATGAGGGAGCTCAATGTGCAGAGATGTGTTAGCATTATGTTAGAGTATCATGACAGCAGTTCACACGAGGATGACACATGATGAGGTCGACACGAGATGTTGCAGGAAGCATGTAGCTTAAGATGGAGGGACTAGCCTTCCACGATGGAGAGCAGCATGTGGAGATTGTGATAGGGTGGTTGATAATCATGGATTGAGATGATTTCCGATGTATGACATACCGATGGGGTGTATGCCTTGGTATGGATAGCTTGGTGATAGATGGTTGTCGGGAAAAGACATGATGGAGATGATGGTTCTACATATTTTGCAGGGATGTTTACAGTGTGTGGAGGAGTTGATATCATGGATAAGACTTTTCAGATATAAAAATCTTGATCTTGGTGGATGGCTACCACGATGGCATGTTGTCGAGGATGACAACGACTTTAGGTGGAGGAGGATGTAAGGACCTGTGGTTCTTACCGCGACCACCGTGGAGTGTGACTCAGTTGGAACGATTTGGAAACATGAACGAGCATAATCGTGTGAGCTCTACGACCAAGTGTGCGAAGTAACATAGTTATAATGTGCATGAGAAGTGAAGGAGCAAGCGTGTTTATATGGTGAACGAGCATGGGCATCACTTATCAAGCCGATGGTGATGAATTACTGGTTGGGGGTTTTGGCTGATGGACCGACCCAACTGTAAAGCAAATGAAGGGCATTGGTTGATGATAAACAAAGGTCAGCCGAGAGGTGGCACGAGCACACAAAGCAACGTATGTATGAGACACGTTGATGGTTCATTTGGGAGGAACAATGTGAGGAAGCCTTTCGTGGACAAGGAAGTGCGAAGGAGGAAGGTGTTAGTCGTAGCAAGGGAAGGCGCAGTTCTAATGTGCCCAACCTTGGGCAGCACTACATGAAGTTAATGCACAAGGCTTGGTTGAAATGCCAATGCGTGGGTAGGACCGCCCATCGTTCGAAGGTGCAGGTAACCCTCGGGTGAGGGCGCCCGCCAAGCAGAAGTAAACGACATGGTTGTAACTCGGGTAAGAGCGCCCAACGTTCGGTTGGTGAACATAGGTGACTCGTGGGTGAAAGCATCGGTTGTTGCGTGAATGAGTGACTCGGGCGAGTCACCTGTCGTGCACGAATAAATAAGTTTCAGTTGAGGAGTGCAGTTGGCAGCTCGTGTGAGAGCGTGCCCACCCAACTCGGGCAAGGAACTTTGGTTGTCACACAGAGGTGTGAGAAGTTGTAATTTTGGCTAAGTATGAAACTTGGTGTTTCCCAAGTATACTTGTAAAGCTTTGTAAACATTATAATATATTGTATTTGGGAAAACTCATTGTTCAGGGAGTTACCCCTCCCTTTATACTGTGCAATTGTGTTCTTTTGTATAATTGCTGACGATAATGAATGTGTATGGGTGTTCATTGGTATAAAGGAAACATGATAATACTTGGTTGCGAAAAACAAACTAAGTAGACTAATGGTTAGGCATAGTCCATGAACATAAGTATTGGTGAAAAGAAAGTGTTCGGTGGTGCCGCACCTCGCCAAGAGCAGTTGAAAGACTACCGCAGGCCTGGGGGCGTGGCAACAAGACTCCCAGCCCTCCACTCAAATGTCCCATGGCTGCTACATCTTCTCTTCCTCTTGGGACCTATGAATGAATTAGCCTTTTAATTGGAAGCAAGTTGAGATGTATTAATTAAGATGAACTAAAAAAAAGAGTTTGTATTTAGATAAGAAAAAGATAGTTTATGTTTTTTAAATAAGGTTTGTTTTTGTTTTATTTGAGTTGTTTTTAAAAGGTGATTAAGTTTTCATGAGTATCGATTTCTTTGATAATTCTTATCTTTTGCTATTTAGAAAAAAATATGAATTTTTCGATATTGAAATGAGAAATACATGAAGAATATATGATTTATGAGATATTGTTTTAAATGAGGCATTATTCCAAATGAGTTTCAATAATTTTGAAAAATATATGAGAAAAATAAATTTAAATATTTACAATACTATTAAGCAATAACACATAATATAATATAATAGAGTTATACTTTTCTAATTAGAATTGATTGAGGATACATTATTAAATATATTCAAAAGACTAATAATAAATATGTTAATCTTAGCTCACACATACATAATTGACACTTCTTAAATTTAGAATTTATGTAAACTACCAAAAACTATTAGCTAATTGGTAGTTAACTGGAGTAAGTATCTCCAACACTCCCAATTATTACCATGATTGTTTGATGGTCTAAGCCTCAAATAGGCATACAACACTTGCAATCAATTCAAAAAATTGTTTTAATTCTGCAAGCAATTGTAGGTTGTCCTCAACTTTATGTTTTACAATTTTTTTTATTCTTTTCCTCCAAACTTTATATTCTACATACATTTTCTTATTTTTTAACTTTAGGATTACTTTGGTCTTCTTCTTCAATATTTCTTCCTCTTTAGCATTGTCTTTATCTATTTTTTCTTTGGCATCTCCTTGTACCTCAAATATTGTTGATTGAACATATCTATCAACCCATGTAAAGATTAAAAACAAAATTTTTGTTTTCCTTCATCTCATTTTCTATTGTAACAAAAGCTTCAACAATGTTATGGTTTCCTTGATTTATTCTACTCCTTATGTTGTAGAAATTCTAGCTTTTCCATACAAACTTTCATCTCCATCACACTTGGAATTTGCATGCCACTCCTCAAAAAAGGTTAATTTAGCCTCATAATCAAGTTCAAAATTCACTACTAGGTTATTTTTAACTCACTACTACTGCATTTAGGAAATTTTAATTTCATCCTCGCCATGTATATCTACACACTCACCTTCAATTATTTTATCATGTTCATACACTACATCTTGTAAAAAAATCATTTTTTCTTCTAAATTTCCCCAAAATATTTCCTTAGAGTGTTTCATATAATTGTAGCCTTCATGTCTTGTTTATCGTCTTATGCTTTGGAAATTTCTTCCACAATATCTCATGTTATTTTTGTGATATGAAACTCTGCTACTATTATTGTTACAATAGCAACTTCATTAACAAATGTAATCCTTTGTTGATCAATTTTGCTACCCCTTTGTTATATGTCATTTTCAAAATATTCCAAGCTTTTGTGGACTAGATTACTACTGCACTTTTGGGAATAATGTTGTCATCCAAGCCTTGTTGAATGAGAAATAATGTTATTGTTTCTTCATCCTTATTGGTTCTAAGTTGATCCCTTTGATCTTATGCCATGGCCTCATACATTGATAAATAATTGATCCCCTTGATAGTTCATCTCTTTGTTCTTCTGGCATGGCCCCATAGACTATGTAATGTACCTCCTATTATCCCTAGCCCCTAATAAGGGTAGAAGGAGGTAGTTACTCTGATGACCTGAACTCCAAAGTCTAGTTACAAAAATGGGGTCTAAATTTTTTTATCTTTTTCAAATTCCTTGAAACTTGAAACAAATGACATCATTGTGTTCATCGTACCACAAACTGTCCAGCGATATAAAATTTGTCTCAATATGAATCCTGGATCAAAAGATGTGGTTGTTCAACTATTAGACTATCAAACAGTGCCATGTCACCTGACCTACCATGTGGCACCGACATGGACCCCATGTGACACCCACATAGTTGGCCTAATCATATGCCATGTCATTAACATGTGGTAGTTGTTGACCCATTCATACTAGGTCACGACCCATGTATATATAAAGGGTAACCCCCTCTTAATCATTCCACCATCATGTGGGCCACTATTCGCCACCTCACCCATGAGATAAATTCCTGGGAATTCCCCATGTCCCTAGTCAAAACTATTAGGAAAGGATGACCAAAGTTATATCGAACTGTGCCCTTGCGATAAAGCTTAGCCTCCTCCTTGATCCGTACATAAACACATTTATGCCACATGGAACTTGTCCCCACTAAACAGGCCCCATGTGCCAAGTCACCTGGGACTTAAATCCTAGGAGTTCTACCATGCCCTCTGCTTGAAATATTCAGGGTCTTGGGATCTGGGGTGAAATCACTAAAACTAAATGTTGGGGAAACATAATCCATTGTCACGTCCTCCATGGGACCTATGTCCCACATGATTCCTCAAACTCCTGCAAATCATAGCTTTCACATTATATAGAGGTTTAGGGCTTCCAACTTGTTTTCGCAATGCGCCTACTTAGTGGCCCACCATGCCACATTGTCTCGACGATTAAATCTTGGGAGTCTTGATCAGGCCTCATCTTGAAACCTCTAGCGAAAATCCTTGGATCATCTGATGGTGAAACTTTACTACAACTATCAACATCCCATATTAACCATGCATGCCCATTTGGTCATAGCCCTGATTCATGGTTTCAATGAGGCTTAACACCAATCCTCCTATGAGCTAAGGGTTATTACCCCATGCAAACACATGGACTTACACAAATTTGCCTGTATGCGGCTCTTTAGAGCTATCCCTCTTGGGATTGGAATCGTCTTAGCCCCAAACCAACCTATGGCATATAAAATTAATACGTGTAGTGAATACACCTTTACAAGCCTCTCGTCATCTCTTATTAGGATATAATTAAACTCTAGCCTATCTACTATCTCTCGTGAGCTTATAAATTTTAAATCAAGGCGTGATATGAAAAACACTACGCTAAATAGATATTTATCCATCTCAAAATACACAAGCAACATAGACAATGTTCAAACTCAGGAAACTGTAGCTAGATTATGTAACCTTTGCACAAAAGTCATTCAACTGAAATCTATGCTCATAATAACACATGAATGGAATCCATTCCAAACCATGCAAGAAATCCACATTTCTCGTGCATTTCTCACCATATAGGGATCATCATTCATCGACATTAAACAAAGACACTATTGATCAACATATTAATAGAGTATGCATTCATATCATAAGAGCATAAGGAGACATTTATCTTTTATCATATGAACCTGGAAATTAAGATTGGGAATTCAACTCTTCTCATGGATGGTTGCTTATATATATAGACATTGATAGTTTGATGATGCATGGTTGAGGTACGAAGTGAAAGTGCTACGTTGGACTAGAAATATAATTTGTTGATTAGAACCTTCTTCAAGTCATAGTGAAGCATTTGATGTAGAGCAGAAGATGTTGAATACCTCAGTTAATGAAGATTAGGGAAAGTATTCATTAAGGGGGAGTGGAGTATATAACTCCTACTTGTCTTATATGAGTGTTATCATATATTTATTTATTAAGTTTATTGGTCATTATTCGTAGTGTTATAATCTCTATGGGAAGGGGTGTGCTCCTAACTATTAGAAAATCAGAGAGACTCACAAGAATGAAAACATTTTTCATTGATAAAATTGCTTGGAAAACCAGTACATTATATAGGTACACATTAACAACCTCTAGGACAATCTAGATCTAAATAATTTGGATCACAAACTCACAACACAAATTACTAAGGCACAACTCATGACAAATGGACTCAAACAGTAACTACCAGAACACAACTCAACAACTCTATCTGAACTCACCAATTCGACATTATTCCAACATCCCCTCTTAATGGAGAAATGGATTTTCTATAACATAAAGAACAATGTGCGCTGGTCTAAGTCTAAGCTAGGCTTACAAATATGAATCAAACATTTCATTTTGACTTTCTTTGTGTCAACATAGTGATTAAATTTCTTATTGGATTTGCTTCTCCAAACTCTGATGCTTTCAACCTGTTTAGTCTTCTTATTACTCTAGATCATGAACTCTAGAATCATATTGCTTCTTATTGTAACTAGGATGATCCTAGTCCATTTCAACTCATTCTTCAACAAGTTCATTTTCATCATCAATAGTTTCTTGTTTACTTGATTTTTGCCTCATCAGTTCATAATAATATCTTATTTCTTTTGGGCTCCAATACATTAATATACCATGAAATTATTCAAATGTATCTACCATTGTTTCCATTTTCATATCATCTTAATCCTTCATTGATCTACCATTTTGCACATTTTCAAGAGCCTTCACCATTAATATTGTAATGTCAACTGCATCTTTTAGACCTTCATCAATCTCTTCAAAGGAATTTTGAAACCATTCTTCAATAATCTTTATCTATGCATCATAATCAAGTTTGACATCTTCAAACTTATTTGTTTCTCTAACTAGTACTACAATTTCATGCTCGTGTTCTTCCACTTGATCATAAAAAAGAAACAACAATTTGTCAACTAATTTCTTTTCAAAATCACCTAAAATTATTTTTCATAACACAAATATCCATTATCATATTTAGTTGCAAATTCTTTCTTCAATTCATGAGTTGTTCCTAAGTCGTCCACAACATTTTCCTCTGTAATCTTTGCACCTAGTTGTAGATCTGTTACTAAATATTCACCTTCATCTTCATGAGTTTTCTCGGTGTACTTTGTTTCAAGAATGTCTCAAAATATTTTTGCATTGCTTACTTCACCATATTCATGCAAAATGCTAGACAAGATGTTATCATTTAGTGTTGATATAATAAGAAACAATGTTATTTCACCTCTACTTATATCTTGAGAATTTATAGAACTTTCTTGTACCAATTGGCATAAATATACTAAACCAAGAAGTCCCTCCATTTTTATTGCCCAAAGTTTAAAATTTTTACCTGAGAAATATGGAAAAACACGCATTAATTGTTTCAATATTGCATCAGTTTCTTCAGACTATTCATTGATCTGGCCCAATTAGCATTTTGATCCTCATGTATAGGTTCTTCTATTGGAAACATTCCAATTTTTTCTACAATTTCTTCTGTTTGATTATTTTGCCTCAATTGCTTCAGTGCTCTCCAAAATGGTTTAACTCTCATTTGGTGACCCATAACTTATATGCATGTTCATTTTCACTTTCACAATTTATTTGCCCATAATCAACTACAAATTCATGGAAAACTCACCAATCAATTATTTCCTCAACATGACATGCTCCTGTAGATTTTCACTTTTTACCACACTTCCACAACTCTAATTTACCCAATATTGCCCTTAAAGAAGTACATGATACACATTCACATCTTTGACATCGCTCCTTATTTCTCCATTAGAAAAAAATGAACCTCAAACATATGGCTTGGATTGATTTAAAAAGTTTTGGGAATTTTCTGCTAAATTCCAAAACAAAATCATTGAACAGAGAGTAATACTGTTTTTTTGCCACAGGATCTTAACACAGGAAAGCTTAAAATAGATTGTTGGTGAAGCTTAGAGTTTTTCACACACATAAAACTTTATATTCATTAATAAAAATCTTAAAATAGATTGCTGGTGAAGCTTAGAGTTTTTCACACACATAAAACTTTATATTCATTAATAAAAGACTGCTTGTTACAGACTTCTTCCTCTCACAGAGGGATTTACAAAAAAAACACTTTGATTCCACACAAAAAAAATCTTTGTCTCTGTGTGAACAATTTTACACTACTGTGTAAAAATTTCCTTTTACATTTACTGTTGTAAATAAAAAAACTTCTTGTTTCATTTACTCGGCTGCATATTTCATTTCAACACAAAAATAAAAAGTACATACTCTGCCTCCTACGCTTCTGCATATGTTCCTAGAACATATTCAATGAACAACCAAAAATTTACATGTGTGCTGCTACACATTCCATTTCAATTTCTCAACAAATAGAACATTACACCTGCACTGTTGTGCATTAAAAATTTGATACCTCTGTGTAAGATATTTTCTTCATTCGCCCTTTTTTTCCATACACTGTTGCGTGGATTCACATTCCATATACAATACACACCACACAAAAAAAATATAACACATAAATACGTTTTTACTATGCCCATACCCCCGTAAAATAAAAAACATTAAAATTAAAACTCTTTACCAATACTCTATGAACACAATTAATTTCATTTATGTTTTACTGGCGGTCAATCAAAAAATTTCACGCAATGTTCATGTGCAGGCCTGAATCCAGCTTTGGATGCAATCAACGGTGGACAGCCTTCCTTTTAATCCAACGCATATTGCTTGCCCAAACCAAATGAACAATATGCCCTGATGAAAAGTGGTTTTTGGAAAATTACAGTGGACACACATCGAAAAGTGTACAGTAGCAGAGCCCCTTGGAGGAAAACCACTACCTCAGCAAAAGCGGTCTGATGGAAACAGGTGGTTTTCATGAATTAAATGTGGCAGCTGGAAATTACATTTCAACACTCCCCTTTAATTTCAACTGTTGGGTTATCAGTCATACCCAGAAATTTCCTCAAAAACTCAAAATTCTCTGGTCCAATGGCTTGGCGAGAATGTCTGCAACCTACTCCTGAGTCCTGCAATGTTTTAACACAATTTCTCCATTGTTCACCAATTCTCTGATGTAGTGAAACTTTGTGTCAATGTGTTTTGTTCTCTTATGAAACATAGAATTCTTGAATAATGCAATAGGTGAGCTATTGTCACAAAAACCACTATTCTTTTTGCCTGCTCTTGTCATAAACTTCTTAACATCCTTCTCATTCAAACTGCTTGACATGCTACTGCTATAGCTACCAAATATTCTGCCACTGCTATAGACAACGCTCCAATAGGTTGTTTCTTAGAAGCCCATGAAATAGCTCCTGAACCCATGTGAAAGACATAACTGGATGTTCTTTTCTGATCATCTACACTTCTAGCCCAATCACTATCAATGTATCCAATTAAATCTGAACATTTTGAAACAGTATATAAAATACCAAACCTTTTAGTACCTTTAACATACCTCAGAATTATTTTTGGTGCCTGCTAATGTGCTTCTTTTGGCCTCTCCATGAATCTGGAAATTAAACTAACAGCAAACATTATATCTGACCTAGTTGCAGTCAGATACATGAGACTGCCAACTATGCTCTTATACAAGCTAGGATCAAAATCCTTACTATTGTCCTCTTTTCTGAGTTTTAATCCCATCACTGTGGGAGTGATTGATGCCTTCCTATCCTGCATATTAAATCTTTCCAATACTTCATTTACATATTTTGCTTGTGTGATAAAAATTCCATTTTCATTTTGATCTACTTCTATTCCTAAGAAGTATCTCAGCAAACCCATGTCAGTCATTTCAAATTCTTCTTTCATGACTGTTTTGAAATTCTCAATAAGATAATCATCATTACCTGTGAAAATAACATCATCAACATATAACACAACAATTAGTATTTTACCATCCTTTTCTTTGATGTAGAGGGTGGGTTCCCCCTCACACTTTTCAAATCCATTTTCCAGTAGATAGGAATCTATCCTACTG
>APFE031290632.1:142736-164941 GCA_000404065.3 Pinus taeda
TTTTTAAGTATAAAAGTTAAATATAATATTAAATTATTCATAAATTAAATTATATAATTACACTAAAGGTATTCCTTTTGAATTAATTGGCTGGTCTACCTTTTTTTTTCCACTGTACAGTTGTCACTTTTACTTTGTTCTCTACCGTTGATTGTCAAACAATTGTCAAGGTAGGCTGCAAAAAGTTTTGCGAAACTTCCCTCTTTGAGAGTCCTTAGATCATATTTGTTGATTATGTTCTTATTAACATTCATTCCCCATTTCTACCTTTAACTAAAATCTCCTACTTTTTCTATATGTTGATTGGGCCAAGGACAAAGTCTCGATCATTAACGCAACATTTACAATCTATATTCCACGTGGTATTCTCCCAGGGTTGGGACATGAATGTCAAATGCCCATATCTACTCAAGAGAGATTCAAAAGTGATGTACATTTCAATCTTGAGTTTAAGAAAGTAAATCTCCTATGCACTGGACAAACCTATAAGCAATTTCAACAATCCAGTTATGCCATAAACAATGGAGCTCCACATCACTAAAATGAAAACAAAATCTGGACTCCACATTCCTCAAAACCTTCCAAAATGCTAAGAGCTTTCCTCATTTCCAAGAACTCTGTTCAAGCCATAAATTTTACCCAATGGATGCATCCTTCGCCCTTCAAATCCCCGAGAAAAATCTGGTAGTCTCAAGGTAGGACGTAAACCTTGAATCACAAGCCCTAGGCAATGAAGAAGGATAAGATACTTTTCACTAGTTTAACAACATTGATGAAATACCATAAAAAAAAAAAAAAAAAATGGAATCTGGTGGATGTAAGGGAGATATGGCAAGTTGTACAACATTTCCTATCTCCCCTAAAGTCATCCTGGCTTCACTACTAGACCGTTTTTAATCAGTTCATTGCATTGCTTTCAATATTGTTACAAAATTTCTTAAAACCATTGCTCTCATTATAATAGTTGGAAAAATTATGGTTTCCGTAAGGTAAGATGCACAAGTATGCTTGAATGAACCAAGAAGTGAGGAAATTAAATCTCCTTTACGGACAAATCCATAAGCAATTTCGACAATCCAATTGCACCATAGACAATGGCCCTTTGCATCAGTGGAATGGAAACAAAATATGGACTCCACATCCCTCAAAACCTTCCAATATGGTAAGATCTTTCCTTGTTTCCAAGAACTTTGTTCGAGCCATAAATTTTACCCAACAAATGCATCCACCACCCTTGAAATCCTTGAGGAAAATCAAGGAGTCTCAAGGGTGGACAAAAGCCATGAATCACAAACCCTAAACAATGAAAAAGGAAATATGGATGTTGTAAGGGAAATATCGCAAGCTACAGAATTTCCCTAACTCCCCTAAAGTCATCATGCCTTCACTGCTTGACCTTGTACCTTGTCTTTGTCTTCCTCCTTGGAAGAGGAAGTTTCATGGTGGTCGCCTGAGACATTACCATTTGTAATGGTTGGATTCTCCTGAAAATTTAGTCCTCTAAGTCCTAGCAATTGATGAAATGTGGGAATGACAAGGCTACCCTACTGAGAAACTCTTATGTTCGCCAAACTCCTGCGAATTCTGCTCTTCACTCAAACTTGTGTAGTGTATCAATTTCTGGAAATTACTTAGATATATTAGTATCAATTTTGACGTCAGGAAATCCTGATTTTAATTTTATAAAATACAAAACCACAAACTTGTTGGTTGCCTCAATCAATCAATATCAGCATTATTTTTTAGATGTCTCAATAAATATCATCATCCACTTTCCATTTTGTAGGTTCTTCTTTGCCGACCTCCCATCCATTCAACGAATGAATATATAAAGAAGAAACCGAACCGACCGTATCTCGATTGATACCTTCCTGAGCTCTCGATTGAGACCCTATCTCTTTCTTGCCACCCAGATATCTCTATAGCCCGGCTCGATCTTGCTAACTGACAAACGATGAAAGAACTTGATGGCGGCTTCGGCAACTAACCCGACAAACAAATCGACCACCGTTCAACCGAAGACATACCTTCCGGCCGATCGTTACTTGCTTCGAGAGTTACGCTGGCTGGTCCAATAAACTGGCTGGCTTGCTCTTGCTAGAGGGAGGAACCCGGCTGCTACTGGCAGCTAGGAGAATAAACAGGAAACAGTTCGTCTATCTATTTTTATTGTCCCACTCCATTTGATATAGGGAAAAATAGTTTGGGAATATTATTCCCAAATTTTCCATTCCTTCGGCGTATCTTTTCACCTTTAAGGGAAATTTCTAGTTATATATTTATGTTTATTATCCTGCATAATTAGAATATTTAGAAATACATGTCTTCATATCAGGGACCCTCTATAGTTACCTTACACATTTTCTTCAAAGCTAGCAATCAATTTTTGGGTGATTGATTCAATAGCTCGTTGAAGTGGATATTTAGGTGAAGCATTCTATGATTACCGATTGCCTTCAATCGCATAAACAAAATCAATCTGAGTGGGTGGGAGAGACACTGATTTTGTTGGGCATAAGGGTTCACGCACCAAACATTCACCCAACAGGATTTCCATAGACCGCTATTGTAATATCCCCATTCAGCTTACGTGGCAGACATAATATCTAATTTATCAACATAAACTAATTAATAACATATTCCCTATTAGTTCATTCCAATAAATTTATTAGGGTCAAATTGTTCTTGATAACCATCTTCTCCTTCCATAATCTTGGATCCTCGCCTCTTCAACTTTTACATGGTCAAATCATTCTTGATAACCGTCTTCTCCTTCCATATTCTTGGATCCTCGCCTCTTCAACTTTTACATGGGATGAAAAGTATCAAAGCAAATCTACAGGCCTAGTTTTACAGTTTTGGTGCATTTAAGCTCTATGAATATTCATGCATATTAAGACAAATTTGTTAGTTGGTTCTTGATTATCATTTGTCAGTGAATGATATCAAGCGGCATAGAGAGTTTCCGGCAAA
Organism: Pinus taeda; assembly: GCA_000404065.3. NCBI lineage: Eukaryota > Viridiplantae > Streptophyta > Pinopsida > Pinales > Pinaceae > Pinus > Pinus taeda. Next base: position 145,710 of record APFE031290632.1, read on the forward strand.
AGAAGGTCCCTTGGATTCTTAAGACAATACAAGGGAGAAGAGGCCTTCTATTGTTAGTTCTTTGTTATACTATCAAAATTTTGAAGATGGTGGAAGCTATGGGGACTTCCATGGTTTCGTAAGGGCCAAAGGACTAAATTGCTCCAAGACCCATAGGGCATTGGCATTGCCTTTGGCCTCCAGAAGAGTTGGCAGAGCGATTTCATCAAACAAGGATGGACGAGATTTTGCCAGCGATTACCTCCTCCTTGATTTCTATGTGGTGTTTAATCTTTCATTGGAGGTATCATTACCAACATTTTGAGCGAGCAATCAGTGCATTTACAAGTAGTGGCGCTTGAAACGTCTTAGCTTACCAGAGTCTTAGTCCAAAAAAACTTGACTTGGAATTTTAATTAGACAATCACGTCATCTTTATACTTGTTTTGACATGGATGTTACATAGACACTAGTATTAACTTCCATAGGTGATGGAGGAAAGCATATATGTTTATTTTGCACATAGAAATAACTATTTTTCTTGAAAAAAACACATTTAAACAATAGTTATTGCATTTATGGAAAAGAGAACGCATACAAAAGAACCAGTGGTTATGTTAGATTTTCTTTAAAAGGAATGTGTCTTTTGCATGCATGAAAAAATACCACTATTGTGTTGGAGCTTTTTGAAAAGAGATAGGAATTTGGTTTCTTGGAAAAGAAACATGTGTGTATGCTTGAAAATTTAACTAATATGGTTTTGACTTGTTTTCAAAAAAATTGTAGTTTGCTTATATGAAAAAAAAAATAATAGTAACTATTAAGTTTGCTATTTCTTGAAAAGAAATAAATCACTTGCATGCACAAATAATAACCATTAAGTTTGATATTTCTTAAAAGGATTTGCATGCACAAAAGATAACTTTTAAATTTGTTAAAGAAATAAATTATTTGCATTCACAAAAATTGAACTATTAAGTTTGATATTTCTTCAAAGGAAATAAGTTAATTGTATGCCAAAACAAAAAGTTATTATGTTTGTTATTTCTTAAAAAGAAATATGTTATTTGCATGTGAAAGAAAATATATATATATATATACATATATAATAATAATATATAAGTCAAAATTTTTAAAGAGAAGATAAGTCGCATGTAAGAGAATTATATCCCTGCTTTCGTACCCTTTTGAGCCACCCCGAGATAAAGAAAAGAGAAGTCCTAAGGAAGTCCTTACCATCAGACGACGACAGAAGGAAGCCCTTATCACCAAAAGAAAGAGTTTACCTACACAGGATACCCGAGTCACCATCACAACTTTATCCAGGATGTCCTTTCTTTTGAAAGGAATAGGTGTTTATGTACATGAAAAGATAGCTAACGTGTTAGTGATCTTGGGAAAGAAAATGTCAATTCTTTTGAAAGGAATAGGTGTTTATGTACATAAAAAGATAGCTAATGTGTTAGTGATCTGGAAAAAAACATGTGAGTTCTTTTGAAAGGGATAGGTGTTTATATACATGAAAAGATAGCTAATGTATTAGTGATCTTGGAAAAGAGCATGTTTTGTGTTCAGTTATTTATGTTGTTCTTGCATGAAACAATAAGCCATTCTGATAGATTTCTTGGGAATATATATATATATATATATATATATATGCATGCAAAGGAGAATATAATTATTTTTTTAGACTTTTTCAAGAGAAAAATGAATTTGCACGTAGAAAAGAATAATTATTATGTTAGATCTTGGACAAGAAACATGTAATTGAATGCAATAAATGAAATCAGATTTCCTTAGGAAAAATACATATATTTGCACACAAGAAATAATAATAGAGCATAAAATGGACATTCTAAAATGGACATTGTATAATAGAACATATATTTGCATGTAAAATGGACATTGTAAATAGCTCTCACTTGAAAAATATGCTTTTGGAAAATGGACCTTTATTTGCATGCATGACAGTAGTATCTATTATGTTATTGAGTGAGGGGTGAACACCCGCACAAGTGTTCAGTAATAAAATTATACGTTTGTTGGTTTTCACCCTATGGAGTTTCCAAAGTAAATCGTTGTTCAATGATGTGATTTCTTATTGTGCCAATCTTGGACAAGAAAAATGTAATTGAATGCAATAAATGAAATTAACTTTCCTTAGGAAAAATACATATATTTGCACATAAGAAATAATAATAGAGCATAAAATGGACATTGTAAAATGGGCATGTTATAATGGACATTGTATAATAAAGCATATATTTGCATGTAAAATGGACATTGTAAATAGCTCTCTCTTGAAAAATATGCTTTTGGAGAATGAACCTTCATTTGCATGCATGATAGTAGTATCTATTATGTTATTGAGTGAGGGGTGAACACTAGCACGAGTGTTTAGTAATAACATTATACGTTTGTTGGTTTTCACCCTATGGGGTTTCCAAAGTATATCATTATTCAATGATGTGATTTCTTATTGTGCCAATTTGATTATGTTGATTCCTTGCATGACATGACGATTACATTATGAGGTATGTGGTTAAATAAGATAGTTATAATGTTACATCAAAAAATTTATGTTAATATGATATTGTTGTTAATGTTACTCTATGTAATGATGAAGATTCTATATAATGGTTAATGTGGAATCTAGAATAGTAATTTGGATAGTTACTTGTGGGTAAATTATGTAAAAAATTTCTAACTCCATGCATTTTCATGTGATGTTACTAGGGGATGTTAAAAGAGGAGAATGACAAACATTAAGAGAATACCAATGAATGGATTTTGTCTTAGAAATGATTACGAATGGTCTTTTTCTTAGCGGATATGCCAAAAACTCTATTAATAGGTCATTGTCCTCCTCTTATCTGATTTGCCAACGGTCCCTAGATCTTGAATTAGGTTTAGGGTTTTTTCTTCTAGGGATTTGAGGAAAAATATGGTTAAATATTTAATTAAATGAGAGGAGGTAGGTCGATACCCTGAAGCCCTCCCAACATTAAAAATAAATTTGAGAAAATTCTTGAAAAGATCTCGAATTAGGTTTAGGGTTTTTTTCTTCTAGGGATTTGAGGAAAAATATGGTTAAATTTTTAATTAAATGAGAGAAGGTAAGTCAATACCCTGAAGCCTTCCCAACATTAAAAATAAATTTGAGCGAATTCTTGAAAATTGCAGCAATAAATTCTCAATTTGTTTTTTCCTTGATTAAGTTGAGAAACTTCGAATTTCCACATCACCAAACAACTTGGATGTTGTTAACTTGTGTGAAATGGTTTGTGTCACCCAGTTTACTCTATAAATTTGAGTTGCAGGGGTTACAGTTTAGTTAAGCATGTGTGATTGCTAATTTGTACCAACCAATGTTAGTTATCTCAGGTTGTTTTCAGTTAAACTAGTTCTAATTGTTGGAGGAACTAGTGGAAAGTCAGTTAGATAGTGGCACTTCAGTAAAACTCAGTGATCATCATGTTAATTGACTAATCAACCCAAAATAGCTAGCATGTAGAGTATTTGAGTTCCCCAGTTGTGGTGGAGATTCTAAGGTAGTATAGAATCAATTGTAGACTAGTCTTAAGTGTACATGTGTTGCATGCAGTCAAATGATTAACCCAAACAATTGCAAATTACATTTTGAAGAAATTCCTAAATAATAGGGGCCTAATTCTCAAGGAATTATGGAAGGAAATAGGGGCTAAAGAAGAGGCAGAAATTGAATTAGTCTGGGTCAAAGCTTCTCCATGAGTAGAGAGATAGGTTATTCACTTGTAGGTTGTGCTTAGTTGAGCAAATAAATTGTAATACATATTTATTCATCAGATTAATGCAACCAGGAATTGGGGTTTTTAGCAAATTGTTTTCCCTGTGAAAAATACTATGTGCATGTATGTTATTTCTCATTGCATGTTTGTAATTTGTGTTCTAAATTATGAATTTATTTCCACATAGTAGTAGAGAAGGTTTGTGTCTTATGATTTTCATCAAAATTTCATGAGAAGTTGAAAATATACATCATAATTTCCACATGGTATCACAACAGGATTCACATTAGAGAGATTTTCAAAGTTGTTTCTTAGGAGGTTCGAATTTGAAGTTCAGTGCAACAGAATCTCTTCAGAGTTGAGAAGATGGCGTTTAATGGACTGAGGCTAGAGTATGCCTTGGAAGGCGACTCTAATTTCATTGCATGGAAGGATCACATGGAGGCGATATTGGATGGAAACAAATTGCTCGAATACATCAAGAGAAATGTTGCAAAACCACTAAAATTTGATGCCCAAAACCATGCTCAGTGCAAAAAAGATGTAGTTAAGGAGAGGAGAATAATATTGGATAGAGTACAAGACCACATTGTCACCAATATCCATGGGAAAGAAACTCACACAATTTGGTAGGCACTCATAGGTCTATTCCAGAATATTAGTGACCATAGGAAACTGGCACTCCAGGATAAACTTTGAAATAGCAAGATGCAGAAGAATGACATTATGCACCAGCATCTGAGAAGGCTCACACAAGTTTGTGATGAGATTGCAAGAGTTGGTGTTATTATTTCATATGATGATTTGGTAATTCTACCCATTCTAGGTCTTCCCAAGACCTAGCATAGCTACCAATATTTGGTGAATGGGAGGGAAAACTTCTCGAAATGGGAATGCTTATGGTATGATTTGGTACAGGAGGAAATAAGGCTAACTATGAGAGATGGAACTTCATCCAAGTGCGAGGATGAAGAAAACTTTGCATTGGTTGCAAAGGGAAATAAGGGATAAGGGAAGAAAACTCAAACCAAATCAGAATCCAACCAAGGCACAAAGAAAGATTTGTCAAAAATTAAATGTTTATATTGTCATGAATTTGGTCCTTATGCCTTGAAGTTTCCACACAAAAAGGCGAGCAAGAAGATATCTGGAGGAGAAGCAGGTGAATATTTGGCTTCATAGTTTGAGCTTAACTTTACCCTTATCGAATGCATGGTCAGTACAATGATGGGGCGTGTGTGGGACTTGGAATCAGGTGCATCGCTCCAGATGACAGGGTGTAAAGATTTTTCAGTCACCTGGAGGAGAAATATTTGGAGATGCACATTGAGCTGGAGAAAGACAAAAGGTATAGTGTGACCTAAGTTGGTACAATGACCTTTGAAAGGGATTCAGGCTCCCCTTTCAGGCTCAATGATGTCATGTTCATTATGGGACTAAAGGAAAATATCATCTCTATTGTAGTTTTAGAATACCATGGTTATGATGTGATCTTCAGCAAAGGAAAGGCATTCTTAAGACACATAGCCACGGGACAGGTGAAGTAGATCAGGGTTTGTCTAAAGAACCTGTATAAGCTAGATGTGGAAGACTGTGTTGCATTAAGAACAAAGGCGAAGAAGGTGCAGAACTGCGATGTCGGTGAACTTTGGCACAAAATACTTGTCCATTTTCATAATGGTTCCTTGAATATTATATAGAAAATAACCACAGTCCTCCCCAAAGGATCACTCGAGCAGTAAGATATATGCAAAGGATGTACCTTAGGGAAGTACACAAAATCCACATTCCATGATCGGGGCAACAAACCACATGCAATCCTTGAAATGATCCACTCTGATGTCTGTGAACCTTTCTCGACAACATCCACTTCCATACACAAATATTTTTTCATTTTTATTGATGGCTTCTCATGGAAGTGTTGGATCTTCTTCATGTGGAAGAAAGATGAGACATTGTCCAAGTTCGTATAATTCAAGACACTGGTTGAGAAATAAATCGACAATAAGGTGAACGATCTCAAGAGAAATAATGGAGGTGAGTACGTGCCGAATGAATTTAAAAAAAATATTTTTGAAAGAAGACATTCGATGAGAGTTGACATCACTCCACAATCCACAACAGAATGTGGTGGCTGAGAGAGAGAGAATTGTAGCATTAAGGGAGCATCGAGGGTGATGTTGCATGACCAAGGCCTACCTCTACACTTGTGGGTTGAGGCATGCAACACAGAATTATATTTGCAAACCGGAGTCCTCATCAGATTTTCAGCATGATTACACTGGAGGAGGATTTCGCAAGGAGAAAGATGGATGTATCGCACATCAAGATTTTTGGAGCCCCTATTTACTTCCATGTCTCCAAAGAATAAAGGAAGAAGCTTGAGTCGACAACATAAATGGGGGTATTTGTGGGTTACATAGAAACTCCTCATAACTACCCTTTGTACTTGCCATCCCTTAGAATGATAATTATGCGAACAGATGTAAATTTTGATGAGGCAAAAGCGATGCGGTTCTCTCTTGAGAGGCAGCTTAAGATCCCACCAGAGGAGAAGATTTTGGCTCCAAAGGAGGAACCTAAGGAATTTGTGGAGCAATCACAAATTTAGGAACAGAGAGTAGAGACAAACACTCAATAGAATCATCGAGAGAAGGTAGGAAAAGAACTAGGGAATATGACATACTTTTGCAGGATACGAGGTAGAATGTGGGAGCTCCTTCAAATTTGCGGAGGCTGAGAAGGTCACCTGATTGGTACACTAGCTACATGGCTCTAAAGAATGAGCTTGTAGAGACTGAGCCATCCTCTTTCAAGGAAGAAATTGAGAAACCTATATGGGTTGATGCAAAGGTGGAGGAGTATGAATCCATTGTAAAGAAGAGTGTTTGGGAAGTAGTCCCAAGACTAGCAGATAAATAATTTGTAGGTTCGAGATGGATCTTCAAGGTAATGCGAGTGGCATGCCAAAGCAATAGAGAAGTATAAAGCCATATTTGTAGCCAAGGGGTTCTCTCAACTTAAAGGAATTGACTATGAGGAGACATTTTCTCATGTAGCAAGGTACTCATAGATTAGATCAATTCATGCTATCACTGTGTAGATGGGTTGGAAGAACCACCAGATGGATGTAAAAATAACATTTCTCAATGGGGTTATTGAGGAGGAGGTGTAAATTGAGAAACCAGAAGGTTTTGAGACATTTGATTGGAATTTTCATGTGTGCAGACTCAAGTGAGTGTTGTACGGTCTTAGACAAGTACCTTGTGCTTGGTTCACCATGATCAATAGCTATCTCATCAGTTTTGGTTTCACCAAAAGTGAGGCAGATGAAAAACTCTATCATGTCTTGGTAGAAGGTAAATTTCTTATTATTATCTTATATGTTTATGATTTAATTTTAAATAGTGATGACAAATTTTGCAAGGAGGACCGTGCAAGATAATTTAAAATGAAGTACATGGGCTCGTGCACTACTTCCTTGGCTTCGAAGTGTGGCAAGGTGATGGGGAATTGTTTGTCTCTCAAGGAAATTATGAAAATGGGATATTGTACATATTCCATATGGAGAGTTGCAAACCCATGGAGACACCTTTAGCGACCAACTAGAGGAAGGAGGATGCCACTTCAGGTGAAGAAGTGGATGCTACCATTTATCGATAGCCAATGGGTTCATTGATGTATCTTGTGAACACAAGACCAAATATGTGTTATGCAATCGAATAATTGAGGCAAGTTATGGTTAGGCAAACCAAATTATTTTGGAAGGCAACTAAACATGTTTTATGGTACCTCAGAGGCACTACCCAGGTGGACTATGGTACAAATGGGCAGAGGGAGTGAAGTTATGTGGATTCACATATGCAGATGGGGCGGGGAGTTCATTAGATCAAAATATTATATCAAGTGGAATTTTCAGTGTTGGTTCCGCAGTTCTTTCTTGGTACAACAAGAAGCAAAGATTTATGGTGCTCAACTTAGCAGAAGTAGAATCCATGGTTGCAAGTCAAGCAGCATGCGAGGTGATTTGGATAAGAAAGATAGTTGTGGGACTATTTTTTCAGATTATGGATCCAATTGTTATCTACTGTGGTAATCAAAGTTGGATCAACCTTTCTAAGAATCTTGTATTTCACGATCAATCCAAGCATATAGATATTTGGTACGACCATTTGTGGGATTATGTGCAGAGGTGGATAATGTTGCTTCAGTACATTCCGACAGAGGAACAAGATGTTAACATTTTGAAAAAGGTCATGTCAAGAGGGAAGTTCAAGTTCCATAGGTGTAGGATATGGGTGGTTGATAATCCCTTTCTTGTTGAGAGAGAGTGTTGAAAAATGCAACAAGAAATTCTCAATTTCATTTTTTTTCTTGATTACATTGAGAAAATTTGAGTTTCCACATCAAGAGATAACTTGGATGTAGTTAACTTGTGTCAGTCAGTTTACTCAATAAATTCAACTTGGAGGAGTTAGATTTCAGTTAAGCATGTGTGATTTCTAATTTCTAGAAACAAAGGTTAGTTATCTCAGGTTGCTTTCAGTTAAACTAGTTCTAACTATTGGAATAACTAGTGAATGTCAGTTAAGTAGTGGGGCTTCAGTAAAACTTAGTGATCATCGAGTTAGTTGATCAATCAACCCAAAATAGCTAGTGCATGTAGAGAATTCAAGTTCCCCAGTTGTGGTGGAGATTCCAAGGGAGTGTAACATTAGTTGTAGACTAGTGTTGAGTGTACATGTGTTGCATGCAGTCAAATGATCAACCTAAGAAATTGCACAATCCATTTTGGAGAAAGTCCTAAATAATCAGGGCCTAATTTCTCAAGGATAATATTACGCAAGTAAATAGGAACTCAAGTAGAGGTGGAAATTGACTAAGTTTGGGTTAGAAATTCTCAGTGAGAAGAGAGATAAGTTATTCACTTACAGGTTGTGCTTAGTTAAGAAAAGAAATTGTAATACATCTTTATTCATCAGATTAATACAAGTAGGCATTAGGGTTTTTAGCAAATTTCTTTCCTCGAGAAAAATATTGTGTGCATGTGTGTTATTTCCCATTGCATGTTTATGATTTTGGTTCTACATTGTGAATTTATTTTTGCGAAGAAGTAGAGATTTTGATCAAAACGTCATGAGCAGTTGCAAATCTACATCATAATTTCTACACAAATCTAAAGAAATATCCAATTCTAATATCTAGTTTTTTAGAGCTTTCATCCATTTTTACCATGCCACTGTAACATCCATCCATACGTAACAAAAAAATTGCTAATTATACCATCATGTCAAAATCCGATACAATTAGTTTATGTACATATATATATAATGTTATATGGTTAGGATATCATGGTCTGATCTTACTAAATTGCATATATGCTCACAAGGTTTGTTATTTTGGTGTTATTTATTAACTTATTAGTAAAAGGTTATGTCCCTTGTTCAAAATCTCACCCCACTGATGAACTCTAGTTGTAGCTAATGAAATGATTGTCATAAGACATTATTACGGCTCGAGCAAAGAGTATGGTTTCTAACTTGAGATATAATGCTGTACTTCTTAACGTTACATTCATCTACTTTCGGGCCATATTGGTTTCATGTTAGTGGAATATTTTTTGAGGGCACATGGACTCTTATCAGTAAAGTGAGGTGGTCTCCTTTGAACCCTTGACGCTTCAAGCTGAAGATCGGACGGCCTACAGTGCTTGGGTAGGTTATGGGGTGTAACCACCCTCACCCTCTGCCACATTTTCTCATAATTCTCACCTTCTACCCCTTTGGGATGGTGCAATGTCTGCAACCAAACCCTAAATGTCTCCCTAGAGACTATGACCTTACAATGTGAGGTAATACAAGGGCTCTTTTCCAAGTTTAGTTGTTGAGTGAGTTTTACGGTTCCAACAGTTAATATTCTCCCTTTACTCTTCTAACCATATTGGCCTCCTTTTATGTTTCCACCCTTATGACACTTCAATGTTAGGGATTGGTTGTCTCCTAGTAGATCCATGCTGGAATTGCAGTAGGATAAGCTTTGTTAGGGCTTCATACTCCAGTCTAGATAGTTATCAATGAGGGTTTCGATTTTGAAAGGGTTTCTAACAAGGGGTTTCTTACAGCAAGGTAAACACAAAGCAACATTCTGCCTCTGGTTATTTTTTATTTATTTTTTTATGTTATCGGTATTGTGTTCACTGTCCTTACTAAATTTCTTCTCGACCTTTTGCACGTTAAGTGCTCAATATTCAACGGCTAACTCAGGTAATCCTTGCTCCACCCATTTCTTATCTGCTTTTTCTCGGGTTTTGTTGAATTCAATTGCTAAGGATCTTAACTAACGTAGCTTGTGCATTTCAATAGGTTATTCTAGGTTAGATTCTTGTAGCATTCGAAAAATTTGGGGTTTTCCATATACTATGAGATGGATTAGTTTTCTCCAGGTTTTCCTAAAATTTCCTTTTTCTTGCTACGGAGGGTTGCCACGGTACCAGTCGGGGCAAGCTGGAATTTGTGTAGTAGTTATAGACATAGAGTGTACTTTTCTTCTTACCTTCGGCCGCATAACCATGTCCCATTATCGAGCGTTGTATCTAATCATAACTTTTAGACCTATTGTTTTGCCTCAGTACAAAATGGTTTCCGTTTCATCTGTTGTTTAATGGATGTAACGATATATGCCTCTTCTAAATTTCGTTGCGAGACTTGCACCTGTGATGATTTAAGGTTTATACTGTGTAAATTATCTTTCCGTTTTTCCCTTGTGGAATATTTGTAGTGCATATCTTATTCATTTGTGATATTAGCCTATATTTTATGCGTGCATTCCACGGACATTCACCCAATGTTTATAGATTATTTATTTTCCGGTTATGAATTAATGTCTTCGTTGAGATATAAAGTTTCTTGAACGTGTTTTCTATTTTAAGTTAACAGGTATTGAGGCTAGGTTTTTCGACCCATGACTGTTGGTCGACTAGGATAGGTCCGCAAGGCTAACCTTGGTCTCAACAAAAAATCCTTACTTATCTTTTCCTAGACCGTGTCAGATAATTACAATTACACATATGTATATTAATGTGTCCACTCAGAGTAACGATTCCCAAACCAACTAAATATTCCTCATTGCCTTTTAAAAGAAAATTTATTTTCTTATACATTCTGACTTCACGTAGAAACCATCTTGCATACTGAGTTTGGTTTTCTCTTTCTGTTTTATTATAGTTTGGTTAAAATAAGATAATTATTCTTGCATGAGGATTTAGTTAAACATAGAGAGTCAATGAACTCAGTGATTGAGTATTTGAGTATTGATTCAAGTCGAAGTGATCGATGACTTTTATAGTGTGTGGTTGTATGCCAAGACTAGTAGGATAAATACCCTTCCAGTTCATTGTAAGCATCATGTTTTGTGTGATCAATAGAAGAGCAGCAGCTCGTGTTTTATGTGTGAATTCATGTTTTGTCTCCTCTGCCTTTCCAACAAACTGGTATTAGAACAAGAATAGATTACACAACGAAAAAAAACTTAAACTAGTATTAGAGCAAGAATAGATTACACAGAACGAAAAAAAACTGATTGTGAGATGAAAAAACTATTTTTGCATCCTACGGCTATACACAAAGCGCTATAATGCAACCAGGCTCAGCAGAGAGACTTGTTAAAAGTCAAAAACTTAGCGCGATTTGGATGCATGCGGGTTCCATGAATTTTTGAGGCGTTAAAGCATTAATTCTCTTGGATTTTCCAAAAAGGAGATATCACAAAAACGGTTTATTATAAAGTTTTTTTTAACAGATAAAGATTTCTAATAAAATTATTTTTTTATATAAAAGGAAATAATTTAGGGTTTTATTGAAATGGGTTATTTTTTGAAAAAATTTACAAACTAGAATTTTAGGGTTTTTTTCAAAGAAATTTTTTCGGAGAAAGATGGCTTTCTCAAATTTCCAGCGTAGTTCCCACCGTTTGCAGGGAAAGATTATGATGTGTGGGCCATTAAGATGGTGACCACGTTGCAGGCTCATGATGTCTAGGAGTATGTCCAGTTTGGATTTTCATAACCTAAGGATGAACCATCTCAAATTTCCAGCCTAGTTCCCACCGTTTGCAGGGAAAGATTATGATGTGTGGGCCATTAAGATGGTGACCACGTTGCAGGCACATGATGTCTGGGATTATGTCCAGTTTGGATTTTCAGAACCTAAGGATGAAGCAGAAGAAAAAGCTCTCAGTAATACGCAGAAGGAACAATGGAAGAAAGATTATGATCACGTCTTTAGCAAAAGTAGCATGGGATATTTTAGCAACAAACTATACAGGTATGGCCAAATTCAATATTGTTAAGTCGCAGAATACTAGGAGAGATTTTGAAAGTCTACAAATGAAGGAGACAGAGGACATTGATTATTTCATGAATCGGCTCATAATTGTTGTAAATCAGTTAAATATTTATGGTGAAGAAATTAAATATCAAACAGTGATTGAAAAGGTTATCAGATCTTTGTTTATCAAATTTGATGTTGTGGTAGCAACCATAGAAGAAGCCAAGGATTTGGCATCATTGATAGTTGATGAGTTGATGGGAACACTTCTATCGCATGAGGCAAGGATAGACAGAAATAAAAATTCCACTTTACAGATTGCTTTCAAAAGTCAAGTTTCTATTTCAAGAGTCATAGGTCAAGGTAGAAGTAGAAGGAGAGGCAGAGGTCCAAGCAGAAGATATGGTGGTCAAAGAGATGGTCGAGAAGAGCATGAACATGAAAGTTGAAGCAACCAAAGAAGCTTCAACAATAATCAAAGAGTTGACAAATCAAGGGTGAGTTGTTATTATTGCAATAAATTTGGTCACTATGCTCGTGATTACAGGAAGAAGATAGTTGATCAAGGGAACAAAGAGATAATGTTACTACAGAGAGTTCTAACTCCATGTTCATAGATTTCCATACTATGCATGAACCATCTGCTAGTGTGTGTCTGTTAGACAGTGGTTGCAGTAACCACATGACAAAAAACAAGGATTTGGTTACAAATTTTGATCAATCTATGAAAACAAAGGTAAATTTGGGGACTGACAAGACTGTGGAAGGATATGGCAAAGGAGTGGTCAATACTCTAACCAAGCTGGGGTAGCCGAAGACAATCTCAGAAGTATATTATGTTCCTAGTCTCAAACATAATTTGTTAAGCGTTGGTCAATTGACACAGAATGTATACATAGTAATCTTTCAAGGTCAAGGATGTGTTATATACGACAAGCCCCAAAGCAAGAAACTTATAGCAAAGGTTCAGATGACAAGAAAGAGACTCTTTCCTCTAACTATGAATTACAATGGCGAGGTGTGTTCTTTTACAGTTGCATGTTCTGATGATAACTAGTTATGGCACCTTCGATTTGGACACTTGCACTTTTCTGGTTTAAAATTGTTGCAGCAAAAATAGATGGTTAGAGGGTTACCTCCCATCAAAGAACCTACCAGTACTTGTCAGTGTTAAATTTTGGGAAAGCAACACCGTGAAAATTTTCCAAATGGAGTTTCATATAGAGTAAATAAACCTCTTGAGCTAGTGCATATAGACTTGTGTGGACCTATGAGGACACAGTCGATTGGTGTAAGTTGTTACTTCCTCATTTTCATTGATGACTACAATAGAAAGACTTGGGTTTACTTCTTGAAGTAGAAGTCTGAAACTTTTGTGAAGTTCAAATAATTCAAATCCTTAGCGCAGAACCAAAGTGATCAACAAATCGAGGTATTGAGGTCAGATCATGCTGGAGAATATGATTCAAAGGCATTCCATGATTATTGCAAACAACATGGAATCAGAAGACAGTTTACAACCAAGTACACACCACAGCAAAATGGTGTAATAGAGAAAAAGAAGAGGACAATTATGAACATGGTAAGAAGCATGTTGAAAGGTAGAAACTTGTCTAATGAATATTCGGCAGAAGTAGTTGCATGTGCTATTTATGTGATCAACAGATATCCTACAAATAGTGTGATGAACAGAGACTAGAACAAGCGTGTTCAGGTATGCATTGCAGCGTATCTCATCTCAGAGTATTTGAATGTGTAGCTTATGCACCTGTGCCTAAGGAGTGAAGAGGAAAATTGGATGATAAAAGTGAAAAATGTCTATTCACAGGTTATAGTGAGCAATCAAAAGCTTACAAATTATATAACCCTATCACAAAGAAGACCATAATTAGCATAGATGTTGTGTTCAAGGAACAAGAGTCATCGAATGGAACTATAGATAAAACAATGGATGCACAAGTGCCACTAATGGAAGAAGATGATGTAGCAAAAAAGGAGCAGCAAGAATCATAGGTGAAGACACCAAACAAAGACACACCAACAAGGACTCTAAGATTTCAGAGCAGCATGGATCTTCAAGCAGATCAACAGATCAAGATTCTCCCAGCAATCAATCAAGTGATGAATCAAGCAATGGTAAGAGAAAGATGAGAATTCTGAAAGATATTTATAATGATTTGGATGTTAGTACAAATTTTGCATTGTTTTCATTCCAACCTTCTTTGTTTGAGGAAGCAATCAGAGATGAAAATTGGGTGCAAGACATGGATGAAGAAATTGAAGCTATTGAAAAGAATGATACATGGGATTTGGTTGATTTACCAATGGACAAAAATCTCATTGGCGTGAATGGGTGTACAACACAAAGTTGAATTAGAAAGGTAAAATTAATAGATTTAAAGCAAGACTTGTAGCAAAAGGATTCTCGCAGCAACCAGGAATAGATTTTAGAGAAACATTTGCTCCGGTAGCCAAATTGGATACTATAAGAGCAGTTCTAGCCATAGCAGCATAGAACAAGTGGAAAGTATATTAGATGGATGTTAAATCAGCCTTCTTGAATGCAATTCTAGAAGAAGAAATTTATGTGCAGCAGCCTCTAGGATATGAAGTTGAGAGTAATGAAGAGAAATTTTACAGGTTGAAGAAAGCGCTCTATGGACTCAAGCAAGCGCCTAGAGCTTGGTATAGCAGAATTGACAACTACATGATCGTGAATGGATTTTGCAGAATCAACATTGAGCCTACCATGTACACAAAGGTAAATGAGCATGGAGAGATTTTGATTGTTTGCTTATATGTTGATGACATGATTTTTATAGGTGATTTTGAGATAGATGAATTTAAACCAGCCATAATGAAAAAATTTGAAATGACAGATCTTGGTCTCATGAAATATTTTCTTGGCATAGAAGTTGAGAAATCTGAAAAGGGAATTTTTATTTGTCAAAATAAATATGTCAAAGATTTATTGAAAACATTCAGGATGGAAAATTTCAAACATGTCCCTACACGAGTTGCAACAAGTACAAAGTTAAGCAAGGATGATGAAGGATCATATGTCAATCCAACTTTATTCAAAATATTGGTTGGTAGCCCCATGTATTTCACAGCAACAATACCAGATATCATGCAAGGAGTGAGTTTGACTTTCATATTTATGGAGACTACAAAAGACACACATTGGAGTGAAGGAAAAAGAATTATGAGTTACATACCAGGGACTAGAGATTGTGGCATACACAGAAAAAAAGATTTGATTGGATACACAAATAGTGATTTTGCAGGAAGTTTGGATGATAGGAAGATAACTTATGGTTTTGTGTTCCACCTTGGTGCAGGTGTAATTTCATGGGCATCTAAGAAGCAACCCATTGTGACACTTTCATCAGCAGAAGCAGAATATGTAGCAGCAACATCAGCAGCATGTCAAGCAGTGTAGTTAAGAAGAGTATTTGATAGACTCAAGCAGAAACAAAAAGGATCAACAACAATATATTGTGACAATACCTCAGCGATTGCACTATCCAAGAATAGTGTGTTTCTTCAAAAGAGCAAGCATATTGATACTAGATATTACTTTATTAGAGAACTTGTGAGCAATTGAGAAGTTCACTTGAAGCCTTGCAAATCTAGTGATCAATTGGCTGATATATTTACTAAGTCATTAGCACAAGATGTGTTTGAGTTTTATAGAAGAAACTTGGGCGTTGTAAGCTTAGCTCAGACATAAACCAGCAAACATGTTTGAGTTGTCATGAGTCGTGTTTTAGTTTAGCAGTCGTAATTAAGGGGGGGTGTTAAAATAAGATAATTACTCCTGCATAAGGAGTTGGCTAAACATAGAGAGTTAGTTAACTGAGTGATTGAGTATTTGAGTGTTGAGTCAAATCGAGTTAAGTGATAAATGACTTTTAGTGTGTGGTTGCATGTCAAGGCGAGTAGCTAGTTGCAAAAGAATAAATACTCTTCACGAGGTTCATTGTAAGCATTATGTTTTGTGTGATCAATAGAAGAGCAGCAGCTCATGTTTTATGTGTGAATTCATACTTTGTCTCATTCGCTTTTCCAACAAATTTGTCATTTATAAATTTGTCCGGCTATGTTGACACTAATTCTCGATCAGTTTGATATGAGCCTTTTCTTAACATAGATTCTTTAGTTTGAGTACCCTGTACCCTTTTAAAATCAATTCATAAATTATAACCTAGGTCATTCATACACTAGGGTTTCTTATTAATACATCAAGGAGCATATATAAAAATTCCATTGTCTATATATTGAGTTTTCTTTTCGGTAATATTGAACTGGACAATAGCTATACAATTTTTCTTTAAGTTTTTTGTCCCCTCAATGACCCCGTCGAGTTCAGAACTATGCCCCCAGTTGCTAGATTCAATCTGGCTCAACCAGGGATGTTAATCCAAACTCGTAGATAATTATTTACGAGTACTCTTATTCTTTCTTCTACTAATGGGGCTTTGGTTCATCATGTTTGTTCCTTTATGCCGCACAGGTTCCTTACCACTCCAACTCAGTTTAATAATTTGCAATGATAGAACTATAAAGACTAAACCCCCTCATCTATACTAATGTTACCCGTATCTTTCATTACACCCCTTTTAGAAAAATGAAGGCAAGAGAGTCTTTTTTTCCCTTTTATGTTCAACTTCTGCACACCCCTTTTATAAAAATAAGCGCAAGAGAGTCTTTCTTCCCTTTTATATTCAACTTCTGCGTACAATCTAATAGAGGTCCTACTATGTTCTCATCTCACGGAATATTCTTTTTTGGGTGGTTACCAAACATTTTCTTTTTAAGATCTAACACAGACCATAGCTTACATCCATTATGATAGCAATTTTTTAATTAAAAAAATAAAAACAATACCATAGAATACTTAATTGTTATGATAGATATCTGCAAATTCACAGGTGAGACCACACAACCCAACTGATGAGATTGGCGATTACATTAAATTTTGTCCCCGAGCTTCTCAATTCCAGAACAACCAATTGACAGTGACAGAGACCTTTCAAGGTTCGTTCATAGGCATCAAAACCACGTAATCTAGCCTAGAACTTAGAGGGTTAAATCTGCCTTTGAGTTTTCCACTTGCTCTCAGCCCAGCTCCATAATACTCCATCACTTGGCAACAATTTCTTAGCGTCCTGTTCAAGTTTACAAACTTCCTTTTTCTCTGTCAATGTGTTTTATGTTTTTTCCTTAATTTTTCTAACCTCTTCATTTCCCACTGAGATGTTTTTATCTCTAGAGAATGATAAAAGATATCTGTGTGGAAGTTGAAAATTCGTTTAACGTCTTTCTTGTGAATTTCAATATGTTGGAATTTAATTCCAACTGCATCACATAAATGTTGAACAAAGATCTGATTTCAGCAGTTATCCAAAAGCCGCAAAAGTCCACTGATATTTTGCACTTTAAATGAACATTAAATGTGCAGAAATTAATTCCCCTGCAACCAACTTATTTCCACCGAGAAAGGCATCACCGCCTTCTGCAATAAATACAAAGATAAATATCAGCAGATATTTTACTTAGTTTATTTTTTAATCGGATATTTATTTTTCCTATAAATGTAACGCACAGTAGTTCTATTTTTCAAGTGCAAGAAGGTGTAAGCAGAAAAGAACAGCATTTCTGTTTTCTGTCTGAGTGCAAGAGATTTAGAACAGCAGTTCTGTTTCTGAGAGAAGGTTAGAAGAACAAGAGTGTGTCTCTTCTGTAAATGCACAGCAGTGCTGAACCTGCGATTTTCTGAGATAGAAAATTGATTTCTGGAACTGAAGTGTTCCTCTTGTAACAGCGAAGTTTACTGTATCAGTTTTGGTTATTGCTTATGAATACAAGTTTACTGTTTTGCTGATTTTCAGTTGCTGTTACACCAAATGTCAAAAACACTTTGATTTTACTCTGCAAGTTTATAAGTGAATTTGACGCCACTTGTTTTAGTTGTTGTAACACCAAAGCGTCAATTTTCTTAAAGTGACTTAGCGTCAAAAATGTGTTGCCGTTACACCGAGTGACTTGACGTCACAAATTGCGTTGCTGCAACACCACGAGCAGCGTTGCTGCAACACCAAACTGTGTTGCCGCAACACAGTTTCCAGTAAGCAATTTTTCTTTTTTTCTGTGTTAACAAAAACAGAGTGTCATTTCCTGTTGCTGCAACATCGAATCCTGTTGCTGCAACACCAAGTCCAGAAAACGAAATTTTTAGTTTTCTGTGCAGAAACAGAGTATTTTTGTGTTGCCTGTTTGTTAAGGAATTTAGCAGAAAATTCCACCATTGTATGAGAGCGTTGTTCTCTGGTCTTTTGTGTTTGAAATCACCATAAAATTCCAACATGGTATCAGAGCTAGTCTAGGCACTCAGTGAGTCAAAAACAGAGTTTTTTTTTCACTGTAGGAGCTGTAAGAAGTTTATAGAGCAGATTTTTTCAGCAGAGAAAGTTTTTGCTTGTTTTTTAATTTTATAGTCAGTATCTTTTCTTTACCTATACAGAGTTAAGATGGTAGATGCTGGAACAGGTTTGAAAAATTCCCAACTGCCACAGTTCAATGGGAAAAATCACAGTGATTGGTCCATAAAAATGAAATCATTGTTTGCTTCTCAAGGAATATGGAGCTAGTTGAAACTGGCTATGCTGAACCTGCAGATGCAACAGCGTTGGCTGCTCTGATAGCAATAGAGAGAGACCAGCTGAAGAGTGACAAGAAGAAGGATGCCAAAGCCCTCTTTTTTCTCTTCCAATCAGTACATGAAAGTGTCTTTCCACGGATTGCAGCAGCAACAAAATCTAAGGAGGCATGGGATATTCTCAAGACTGCCTATGAAGGCATGGAGAAGGTGAAGACTGCAAAGTTGCAGATGTTGAGAAGAGACTTTGAAGCACTCAGCATGAAGGAATCTGATACAATAGATTCATTCTTCACTCAGGTTATTAGGCTGATAACCCAGATAAGATCTCATGGTGAAATTCTTGAAGAAAGAAGGATCGTAGAGAAGATCTTGAGAAGTTTACCCTCAAGGTTTGAAGCTGTTGTGGTAGCCATAGAAGAAACAAAAGATCTCTCACAGTTCACGGTAGATGAACTGAGTGCTTCTCTTATGTCTCATGAACACAGACTGAGTAGAGGA
>APFE031290632.1:174065-184166 GCA_000404065.3 Pinus taeda
GATCCAGTGGGAAATCTCTGTGTATATGTGTTTTATGTGTTATGCTCTCGCATTTTTATTTCTCCTGTGATTTAGAATTCGTATGCAGGTAATTTCTGTACGGGGTTAAAACCTACATGTTTCTGAGAGAAGGTTAGAAGAACAAGAGTGTGTCTCTTCTATAAATGCACAGCAGTGCTGAACCTGCGATTTTCTGAGATAGAAAATTGATTTCTGGAACTGAAGCGTTTCTCTTGTAACAGCTAAGTTTACTGTATCAGTTTTGGTTATTGCTTATGAATACAAGTTTACTGTTTTGTTGATTTTCAGTTGTTGTTACACCAAGTGTCAAAAACACTTTGATTTTACTCTGCAAGTTTGTAAGTGAATTTGACGCCACTTGTTTTAGTTGTTGTAACACCAAAGCATCAATTTTCTTAAAGTGACTTAGCGTCAAAAACGTGTTGCCGTTACACCGAGTGACTTGACGTCACAAATCGCGTTGCTGCAACACCACGAGCAGCGTTGCTGCAACACCAAACTGTGTTGTCGCAACACAGTTTCCAGTAAGCAATTTTTCTATTTTTTCTGTGTTAACAAAAACAGAGTGTCATTTCCTATTGCTGCAACACCGAATCCTGTTGCTGCAACACCAAGTCCAGAAAACGAAATTTTCAGTTTTCTATGCAAAAACAAAGTATTTTTGTGTTGCCTATTTGTTAAGGAATTTAGCAGAAAATTCCACCATTGTATCAGAGCGTTGTTCTCTGGTCTTTTGTGTTTGAAATCACCATAAAATTCCAACACAATACTCATCATAATTTCTACTAAACATAAACAATTAACAAACATTAAAGCATAAAGTATTCTTAGGCTTCTCACTAAGCCCTTAAGTTATTAGGTTTGTAGTAAAAGTAAATGACAGTAAGCAAACAATATCTACAATGACTTGGGGTGTTACAACCACAGTATGAGATACCAAGTTGGGATCTGACATAGGTTTAAAAGGCGGAATCAATTGTCTTAAAAGGAACATGTCAAGTAAAAGTGTCAAATGTCTTCTCAAGGGCAAGTCCTTGGTCTCGGTCGTCATCAACAAGAAGAAGTATAACAACAAGAGGGAGCATGTTATTTGTTCATCTTGTGCAGGTTCCAGTGCTACACATCCATGGCCTGCTGAAATCGTGTATTCTGCAAATGGCATAGTGGGAGCAATAATTGTTGTATAATTTGCAAATCATATTTTGGACTATTTGGCGAGTTGGCTGGAAATGCATGTAGAGACCTGAAGATTAGACATGGAAGCCTGTGATTCAAGAGTGGAAGTCGATAAAGAGGTCATCTCAGAAAGGTGCAAAACAAATCTATACTCGAACATTCTTTTTAGCCTTTAACCCGAGACATTGCATCTTTTCATTTAATTGGTAAGAACTTTAATTCAATTATAACTTTTTTTATTCCTAAATTAATAATATAAAATATCATCATTTCAAAAAATAAATATATAATACATATTAATTGATATTTATTTTTCATGGTAAATTTATTATGGCATTTATTTTTTATCTTTTCAATATTTAACTGCTTGAAAAAATTTCAAAATTGAAATAAAATGAAACAATTCCATTTTCGTGATTCATCACTATGTGCGGGTGAAAAGGGATATTTTTTCATAGGAGGCTTCTATCCAAGTGGAGGAATTGCCCCACTGCCAAAATAACTTGCATTTGGGCAGAAAAAAATTGTAGAGGCAGTGTTTGAATGTTATTTTTATGATGGAAATGGACTCAGCACCATCAAAAACGTCTTAAAACACCTAAAAATTTGAAGTTTAACAATGAAAACTTGGATTTACAAAAACCTTTGCCAAATTTCCTTTAAATATAACTAGAATTTTAATAACTTTCTCCCAGCTAGTTACCAATATTATAATGTTTGATATGTAAGTCACTCATTTCTCTATTAAAATAAAGTATTTTGAAGAAGGCGAAAGAAGACGGGGAAGTGTCTTTGAAAACGTGTGTAATATATTAATCACATGCGTTATAGTAGCTTTGGTCGCATCAAGTGAATAAATCCTCTGGTTTTGGTTTATTCACACTAATCACATCTCTATATTCACGTGTTTAATAAATTAGCATTTTCGCGTTACAGTGCAAAGGGAATGCAGACCGAGTTAAATGGAGTGTTGAGGACTGATTTTAAATGTTGAATCTATTTTACGTTTACAAATACAATTCTAAAAATGCAAAATTACAACTTCGGCCATTCTCTAATTATTAACCTTTGTTAGAAAAAATTAAGTTTAATAAAATATCAAACTAGCATTTGCACATTAGGGTGTAAAGGGAAAGCAAGAAGAAGTGGGACTGATTTTAAAATTGTTAAGTGGAGGATATGTCTGCAATGTTGGTTTACAAATTCTTACAGTGTTAGTTTTTCAAGTCTTACACTAAAGAGGTCTTGGCTTAATTGCTGAAGGATTTTTATTTGAACTTAAGGTGGATGAGGATTTGTTGATTTTTTTTTTTTTACTTGACTATTTAGATTGATTCTCCAGGGAATATGTTCATGTTTTGTTTGAATGTTTATTAAAGGTTGTAGTGTGTTACAGAGTTTGTTAGGTTGCATTGACTTTTAATAAATTTAAAAGAAAAATACATTTATGCCAAGTAGCTCTTCGGACCAATAGTTAGAAATAATTAATACCTACTTGTCTATGGTTGTAATTCTCCATTTGAGGAGTTTGTTCCTACATAATAGGAATTTAGTTTCTCCTAGTTTAGTGTGTGGTTGAGAGAATCTCTCAACCACACTACTGTACTTCTAAGATAGAATTCATATCTTGAGACTATTGCTTGTATAAATATGTGTGTAAATTTCCTCATTAATAATAATAGAATATATTGTTGTGTGCTATTTATCTTGGTATCAGAGCCTGTGAGAGCCTGGCCCCTCTTGGGCTAAGGAAATAAAGAGATTAACAACCTGGAGCTAAGTGTGGCTGCGTGGTGGCTATGTGTCCGCCTGAGGGAGAAGTGTGGATCGTTGCTTTCAAACTCATTGCTGAAAAAGGCCCAACAGAGTCCCGATCAGTGATCAGCGTCGTTGCCATGGTGTGCCCACAATTTGTACTGTTCGGAGACTCCATCACTGAACAGTCATTCAGGCCCGGTGGATGGGGATCATCTCTTGCAGATTCCTACTCTCGCAAGGCCGATGTTGTTTTGCGGGGATACGGTGGCAAGCAAAAAAAAAACAATAGAGAACTTTGGCTTCACAACATTCGTGTCGATCTGGGTTTTGCTGTGAGCAACATTTTCTTAAGGATCCATATCTGATCGGATCAGATTGACCTTCCCTACTCCATGGACACATTCGATGACTCATGAAAGTTCAATGGAATCGGTCTTGCATATGTGCAGAGCCTTGGCCAGATTGCGAGAGAGGTCAAATGCTCAGGACGATTTTCCATTTTAAGCAAAGAGGAATATTGTGTTTTCGGCTGCAAAGGCAGATCTGTCTATCCATTTTCTAGAATTGATCATGCGCATGAGGGAATCATCATAACAAGGCATTAGTTTTTTCTTTTTGGCCCTGTGTTTTTGAAAGAAAGTCGGTTTTAAGTTGCTTCAGTGAGCCGCCATGGTTGTCTCAATGAAAAATCTCGATCCAACATTTCAAGGTAAATTTCACTGTGGAGATTCTTATATAGTTCTACAAACAAGCGCAACAAAAAGTGGATCTGTGTGGTAGCTGGTGGCATCAAGGCCTAAGTGGTGTGGAGGGAGGACTGAGCCTGGAGCGTTGTTGGTAAAAGCTCTAGAAGGCTGCACAAATCGAATCTCAAGAGGCAGATCTGTTTGTTGTATTGTTCCTGGTTGCGTGGAGATGGACGTTGCCCAAATCTGAAAAATCTGTGCTGTGACATTGCAGTGGATAGTAAAGGAGTGCTGTGGAAAGAGGTTGGAGAACGTTGGATCGCTGGTTTCTCTAGGCAACCAGCAGACGAATGATCAGTTCCTGTCAGGGCCATGGGCATCAAAGAAGCATGCAGGCAGCTCTGAGGAGCCAGAGAAGCCTTTTAATCTGCATACTAAGACACACGACTTCGTTAATGAATGTGGCTATTACATTAAATCTGATTCGTAGTCCCATCCTCCCAAGAAGCAGCTGGTGAAAGCAGCAGAGACATGAAAGACAGCAATGAGTTCCTTGTTGACATTCTTGGTGAACGCTTAACATAGAATGGGCATTTGGTTGCTGTGAATTGTGGAGCAGGCGTTGGGAGGGTCACAAAGCGCTGACTTCTAAAGAATTTTCATGAGGTGGATCTGGTAGAACTTGTTTCACATTTTCTGGAAAGTGCTCCTGAAAAGATGAAGGTTGGCAGTCAGTCCAAATCAGTGGCAAATCATTCTGTGAATTTGTACTGTATTTCTCTGCAGGAATTCACTCCAGACGAAGGCAGATATGATGTTATATGGATTCAATGGTGTATTGGTCACCTTACAGATGCTGATTTTGTTGCATTTTTTTTAATCAAGGTGGGATTATATATATACAAAACGAAGGCCCAGAAAGGCTTTCCTCAAGAATTGTATTAGTCAAAATGTATGCGTTGACAACAGAGCCACCTGCAATCATGCAAGAGGTTTCCCATGAAAGAAGATCAAAGAGATGAACTAAGAAATCCCCAATCATGTTAGCAGGAATTGTTGCGAAAGGTGCTCAGTGATCGTTAAGAGCAATGCAATCAGAGTGATGTGCAGGCATTGATCAACTTCAAGTAAATTGTTAGCAGTTCGAGTCTTTTGCATTGGGAAGTCAACAAGAGTTGCTGCGTGGAGAAGAAAGCAGAGTGGGTAAAAAAAAATTTGGTGAGCTGTTGGTGTGTGCGGATCTCCTCAACGTTCTTGATGCCTTGCTACTACACCAGTCTGCTGTGTGGTTTGTTTGCAATTCACTAGTATGTTTGGTGCAGATCAAAAGTGTTGCCATGATGTCATGTTGTATATTGTTTTAAGAATGGTCATGTGAGTAATGTAAATCTGGTTGAAAGAATTAATTTATTTATTGTGACATTTAGCTTGGCAAACTATTGTCACAAGTATAAATCTATGTTGGAATTTGCCATTCTAACAATAGGCAAATTTATTTGTAGGAATGTTCTACTACCATATACGATGATGACATGACAATGAAAATGGCATGAAAGAATAGTGGTTGGAGTTGCATGATGATCGTGTTTGTGTGATCAGGGGAGTAGATTGTGATGGAAAGTAGCGAGCATGAGGTAGCATGCTTGAGAGCAGTGACTAGCCTTGATACTCTAGGGGAAGTGGCATTGTTTTACCAAGGGAGTAGATATTGAAACGCAACAGAGGAATGGACCATGGAGTTCTGGATTATTATTTTGAAGGGAAAATTGTGTTCTCTTTGTATGGTTGTGTGCCTATGTCTGAATCATCAGTGTTTGAGTCTAGGTGAAAGGTCGTTAATCTGTTTCTTTATCAGTAGACCCCTCACAGGGATCGTTGGTGAAAAATAGTTGTTGTTATGTTTGGGAAATAATCATCTTTGAGCGGAGATAGAGAAATTAAATTTGAAGAGTTTATGTTGTATTTTCTTGGAATCATATTTAAATATTATTGAGCCTAGCTAACTCAATGTAGGAAAAGTTATTCTGTTAGAATTTGCAACCCTAACAAATGATAGGATAAGCATGGAATTCCAAGAAGTTATTTGAGCAGACAAGGATGCCCAAGATGTGAACAATGAACAGATGAGGCAAAGCACCAGTGACAACATTTATGGTGGACAACAAAGTAGATGTTTGTTTGAATTAGTGTGGTTTGTGGAATAGACTCCCTAGCATGTTATAAGCAAGTCCAGTTGTTGTAATGATCATTGTATGTACCCAAAAACTCCAAAATGTGGAATGAAATGTAAGTTTTAAAGGCATCTGAAAGTTCGTGGTGATCTTAAAACCACTTTGTAGTGGTTTATGGTCAGCCTGAAACCATCTTTTGTCACTGTAAAGTGAGGGTTGGTGGTGAGTCGGAAACCATCTATAGAGTCTTTGTGGCTGAAGTGCTTTTGTGACTAGCGTGTCTTTGTGGTTGAAGTGCTTTTGTGACCAGCGTGTCTTTGTGGCAGAATTGCCTTTATGTCTTGAAGTGCCTTTGTGGCAGAATCACCTCTATGGCTTGAGGTGCCTTTGTGGCCAGGTGTACACGAGAGCTTTGTGCTCAATTGAGTAGGTATACTGCAGAACACCTCGTTCGGACTCAGATGATTTTTTAATTTTTTGAGTAGAAGGGGATCCACGGGAATCCTCATCTTCGTTTGATGATTTGCGAGAGGAGGCAAATCGGAGAAGTTGTGGATCTGTCCGAGGGAGGCAAATTGCGTTTTGGAGGTTTTGTACATGCAATTCGCCTGATGGTGGTGGATTTGACTATCATAACAAGTAGTCATTAAAGGGGGGACTTAGAAATAATTAATTCCTACTTGTCTATGGTTGTAATTCTCCATTTGAGGAGTTTGTTCCTACATAATAGGAATTTAGTTTCTCCTAGTTTAGTGTGATGGTGGTGGATTTGACTATCATGACAAGTAGTCATTAAAGGGGGGACTTAGAAATAATTAATTCCTACTTGTCTATGGTTGTAATTCTCCATTTGAGGAGTTTGTTCCTACATAATAGGAATTTAGTTTCTCCTAGTTTAGTGTGTGGTTGAGAGAATTTCTCAACTTACGTCTAAGATAGAATTACTATCTTGATATTATTGCTTGTATAAATATGTGTATAAATTTCCTCATTGATAAAAATAGAATATATTGGTGTGTGCTATTTTATCTCCAATTTCCTAAATTTTTGAGATTATTCCAATTCTAATAAATTCATATTCTAATTAGATGGTGAAATCAATATATCATCAAATTTTATTTAGAAAATGGTCTATTTTACAATAAGATGTGTAATTCCTTTTTTAGATTGTGCCACATGGCTCCATGCCCACCAATTTTATATAAATTTGAGATTATTCCAATTCTAATAAATTCATATTCTAATTAAATGTGGAAATTAATATATAAGAAAATTTTATTTAGCAAAATGGTGTATTTTAATATCTATAATTCTTTCTTTTTCTCAAGTTAAAGTTGACCCATAACCTCTTTATATATGGTTAATCAAGTAAATGTGTGCATTGGCAAGACATTCTTTGTTGTCCAATAGTTTTTTAAGTTATATTTATGAAGCCTTTGTCTATATCAACCACATTAATAATATTAATGTGGGTGTACTAGTTATCATTTATCATTTCATCACTTTCTTCCTTCTTAGCATTCTATTTTTTAAATTTTTTTATATATTTCCTTGATTTGTTTATAATTTTTTGAAAATGATTTGAAATTTTTTATGAGTTTTTAAATATGACTAATTATTCCAGATATTATGTAAAATTTTAAAAGCTTATTCCTACTTCTAAATGTCATAATTAGTTTAAGTTTAGATTAATTCTGTTGAGTTCTAGTTAAGTCTCACTTTAGTCATTTATTATTGTCTCTTATTTATTTGGCTGTTAAGAATATTGAGAAGAGCAACTCAGCTTCAAAGTCTTTCAATTTTTTAACATAGTATCACAGCTTGGGTAAGACTCCTTAAGAACAGCAGAGAGAATGTGATGAGCTCTCAAACAACAAAGAAGCCAATACTGTGAAAAAGGCTGCGAGAATTAGTCGCAACCCAAGCGAAAAAAAGACCCTTAATATTGTAAAGAAAAAGACGGCCCATGAGGCAATTAGCATAAAGTCAAAGGATCATCACAGCCCTCGGGAGACTGAACATGCAATGAAAGCAGGAAACTCGCGAAACTAAAATTGAGATAATTATTATCCTGGTTTCATTAGTTGAAGAAGAATGGATCACTGAAGATATGGCACATCTAGGTGAGCAAGAAATAAAAAATTTTAGACGCATAGCGTTGTCTATTTAAACGTTTTTCATTTTTTCCTTATTTATCTCATTGCAGTTTAATAAAGTCAAATGTTTTATGTATCCCATAAATCGGTATGCTCCTTCGCAAAGCTCCTTTCTTTGCGTTTGTTTTCTGTTTGCTGTAATTTGCTTTAAGATCAAGGTAAGAAGTGTCGTCACTCTCCAGCCCTTAGATTTACTTTCTGGTATCCTTAATTATTCCCTGGATTAACCGTGTGCTCTGCTTGACCATTCAGTTTGATTGAGAAAAACTATAATATTATATTCAATCAACCCTAGTATGTTTGACATAGAAGCAGTTGTTTATAATGCTATTTTTTTAAAGTTTTTTCAGTATGGTTTTCTGGTCAAAATCCTGCAGCAATTTATTAGAATCGCAAGTTTGATAGCTAGTTTCTGCACAATCTAAGCGTCTTGTAGGGGTTAGCTAGCTTCTGCACAGTCAAAGTGTTATAGGGGGTTTTCAGGGCACTGAATCTAAATATGCAATTAAAAACCATTTTAACTGCAACAAATCAAAATTTAACCTCAATTTTTTCTGCCGGATTCCATCACCTAAATCTCTAAAAAATCTCATTATAAACAACTCCTGACATATAATATGGCAGCCTGGACTTGTATAATGTAAAATTGTTTTACCTGATAGGATAAAAACGAGAGTAATCGCTCGATTATGTTCGATATATTAGTCATGATGTCTAAGTTGTAGAAGTGTTTTCAACGATATTGAACCAGGCAAACCAAGTTGTGCGTTGGATCATGTTTCACATAAACCAATGACACCCAAAGCAATCTGTATTCTTGACCATGATTTTGGATGGGATATCTTTGGGAGACATATTATAGTGCTGGGATTTTGGTGACACTTTTGTATGAGGAGTTGCGGTAAATAAAGTTATATTTAAAAATTAAAAACAATGGTAATAAGGAAAAAATATTAATATTGGTTATAAATTAAAAAAAAATTTAAGTGATATTTTAATTTTACATTAATTTAGATAGAATAGAATTGAAATAGGGCAAAGGAAATATATATATTTAGTTTATTATAGTTTATTATGGAGTTATATAGTAATTTTTTTTAATATGGAGTTAGGAGATAACATATAAAAATAATATTATTGATATTATATGATGTGTAATTAATATTATTTTGGGTTGAGATTTAATTAGGCTACAATCCAATATGAATTAAATATTATTAGTGATGTTATAGTTAAAATAATTAAATAATAGCGTATTATAATTAAATAAAAATAGTAATAAAAAAACTAAATTAATGTAAGTCATAAATAAAATACTTTAATTTCTACTCTAATTTTAGATCAAGCAATCAAAATATTTCAATTTCCACTCTAATTCAAATATCAACTTTATATAAATAGAGAAATTAATTAAAGTAAAAAGAAATAAATATTCACTCAAATACAAATTTGGGTTTTGAGAAATTTGATCCTTTGTAGGCTTGGTAGATATAGAATTCAGATTAATCTTTATTGATCTATTTCTAGACCATCGTCTTGAGTTTGTCGTCATTCTAAAGTGAAAGGGCCCACTCCTTGCTCAACTTCTAGTGGTAAGAGACAACACTCTGGTTGTCCTTTTGTACATTCAGTTCGTAAATGCATGTCTGTTCTCAGCATCAAGGTACTCAAGATTAAGAATCAATGTTGGTGCTTTCTAAAATGGATTAGTATAATCAACTTCATGTGGAAGAACATCCTGCTCTCCTTACTATTATCAGTCACCTCCAGAGAAATTAATGGAAATTTAATGATCGTATGGTCATCTTATGGCATGGAAAACATCATATTCTCGACAAGGTGGAAAGGCTGGAATCTCACATGGCGAATATGGAGGATCATGTCCATTGTGACTTTGATCCTCCCCTATGTTTGGGGTTAGGTATCAACAACCTAGCTCTAGTAAAATCTCTTGAATAGCTATGTCCAAGAGAGTATTTTTAGTTTTGCGTGCTCTTTTTTGGTACTTATGGCCTACAAACCTCCAGTTCTCTTATGAATATATATTTTTATCTATGTATATGAGTTTCTTTGATCTCCAATAAATCTAGTAAGTGTGAGGCTAGAAATTTAAAAAAAAATTAATGTCGAATT
>APFE031290632.1:184497-196842 GCA_000404065.3 Pinus taeda
ATATATATATTCATGTAAAATCTAAAGGGAATCGGAAGAAAATATGAAAATGGTAGAATCTAAAAAGAAACTAAAGACATTTGAGGGGATATGATATAATATGTATTTTATATGAATATATTGAAGGACACTAAACAAAATAACACACATAATAAATACCAGATACATAGAAATGGTGGAAAAGGCCTCAGCCTTACTATATTCCTCTCATCATGTAATTCAATCTACAAAGAATGATAATAGTACAAATAAATACATGAGGAAGTTTGTCTCAAGGTAGTACGTCTATCTTGGACACTATGGTTAAGAAAATATCTCAACAACACACTAATCTAAGAGCCTAACTAGTTGGAGAGAATCTCTCAACCAACTAAGCCTAAATTGACTCCTAACCATGAGAAACAAACTCAATCTAGAAAGGTAGGATTAAATTCAACTTGTTGATTTTAATTAATTTATTTTTTTTAGACTTATAATTGTTTTCATCACATGAGAGTGAGGCTAGCATTCCCCCCTTCAATGATAAGTCCAAAATAAGAATGAGGAACCATCTTCCAAGTTCTCATGTTGAAACTATTGATTCTCAAAAAAATGATGCTTGAAAAACCGCCAAACCTGGATGCTGGAAAAACTCCAATCTGAAGAGAACATGAATCAACTGCAAGTCTGATTCATCTCTGAATTTTTCATGATGGCTCCATCACGTGCCAAGCTGCAAAAGGATCCATGTGTCCTTTGCTTGCAATCAGCATCCTTTGTCTACTAAAAAAATATTGATAACACCCATTGCCTACTTTGATGTTGATGAACACCCACTCGTTGATTTGTTGATGATATCCACTAGTTGATTTGAAGATGCCCACTGGATGCTTTTGGTGATGTTGTCGAGCCTTTCAGTCTGACAACCACCCTTAATTCCATTATCATTTCCCCCCTTTGTTAGCTGAAAGGAGAGACAATTATTTTCACTTGATTTCTAAACTCCCCCCCTTCAGGTGTAGGAGAGTTTCACCATCTTCATTTTACTATAGAATTGGTCTTCGTGTGAGACTGAATCCTTTGGTAACACATAGACAATTGTTTGAATGGAGATGACCACTTCCAAGGATCAATCCATGAGTAATTGATCTTCACACTTGGTGGTTGATTTCACTTGCAACATCTTTCGGATGAATGATTTTTCTTGCCACAATGGTGACAAGGATGGAGGTCAAAACATTTACTCTATATATGGCCATTTCGCTTATAATGGTTACAATTAACCATATTCTGATCACTGTCTAGAAACCCACCACTTACAAACTGAACTGGTTTTGAGACATCTAGAACAAACAAAGTGTTTTCTTTGTTGTATCCTAGGCCATGTCGATCTTTGTTGAAGGAGATTTCTTCCCAAGGTCTGATCACCTTCTTGGAAAGACTATCCTGTTGTTTTTCTTCATACTTGTTGTTGCTGCTAACACCCTATCCTTGATTTATTAAACCTTTTGTGACACACTGGGCATCAAGCATTAACAATGCATCTGTTTGACATGTTGCATCAAACTGATCAATTTGGTCTTTCATACTACTTTTTGCATCATTAAGTAGTACAACAGGTTGGATAAGATCACTTGTGTCACAACTGACATCAACCTATTTGATTAGTTCATCTGTGTCACAACTTTTATTAACAGACTTCCTTTGCAACAGCCATATGATGTGATGCACTAGAATCTATAATCCATGCATCAGGGGAAGAATTAATTGCAACTAAAGCATGAAAATTGTTACCTTTCCCGTGTGGCGGATCCTCAGTTTTCTTCTTGGCACCCTAAGGGATGTGGTCCCCAAGGTTGTGCTTCTAAACGATTTCTGTCATTTGGTCAATTTGTTTCTTCATGGAAGAGGATTCTGGATGGAATCCTCTTTAACAGTAGGTGCATATGTTTCCTTTCTTCCCTTTCTCATTTCTCGAGCCGGAGGAGTCATTGAAGGGCTTAGTGTACCCTTCCTTCTTTGGATGGGAATGTGCTTTTCCCTTGTATTTTTGCTGCTAATTTTTCTGATTTGAATCAGATCTGTGATTTTTATTGTGGCTGCCATCATGCACAGGAAGTGCATGCGCTTTTGGAGGTTTTATTTTCCACATGCCAATGATTTTATCTTGCTCAAAAGTAAGGGAATCCATGAACTCTTTTAGAGAAGGCATAGTGTAGGATTTACCTATTGTGAGCGTTACTGAATGAAATGTAGACACAAAGACGGAGTATTCTAGTCCGAGCTTTGACATAATAGAGAGAACTTGGCAACTCTCCTCCTTGGATTTGTCAATTCCACAACCCTTGAGTTGCAGCAATAGATCATTATATTTGGTGAAGAAGTCTTGAATTCTATCATAGTTCCATGGATCCAATGACAGCAGCTCCACTTTGAGCAGATATCCTTTCATCTCATCCTGTTTCCCCGTAGAGTTCTTCAACCTTTTCCCAAATCTCATTGGGAGTATTGCCGGGAGATAGATGAAACTGCAACTCTGGGGAGATGCATATGCATATGGATCTGTGGGCCTCATCCATGCAGTTGAGGTACCTGGATTTCTCTATGGCTGAAGTGGGTTCCACTTCTGCAGCCATGGTAATCTTGTACATCCCTTTTTGATGAAGGTATCGAACCATTTGGTCCTTCCATTTGTAATATTTGTACGGTGTTAGGATCGATTCTTTGGGAAACTCCATTTTTCTGTCGATCTTTGATCTCCAAGCTGTAATACCTACAAAATAAAGTGTTGCTGCACCTTTTATCTAGCAACCTGTGGGCTCTGATACCATGTAAATGTGTTAGAAAACCTGCACAGATGAATCTAGCTAGTAAAGGTTGAACACATAGCTTTGCAGAGAAAAAACACTAAAAGAAAATCAAAAGAACAAAAGAATGATTCATTAGAAAATAGGTTACAATGTTCATGATATAGCATTACTAGGTGAAGATCGCAAGGTAATGCACCATAGTGGTGATCAATGAGAAGACTCAACACCTACAACAAGTTCTGGAGAGAACTATCTAGTTGCAGGGTGAAAGAAGGAGCAAATCAGGGAGTAAATCATGCAGAAGAACTAACTAGTTGCGAAGTTAAAGAAGGAGCAAATCAAGGAGTAAATCATGCAAAAGGAATCTTGCATGTAGTCCCATAATCTAACTAAGAGTCTACATGTAGGTGTGTAGTAGTTCCAACAGGAATAACAATGAGCTTTGCATATTACCGAAGTTCTCACATCACTCCAAGTTGTCACATCACTTTAGTTTTAGTGGAAGCACAAATTATCTACAATTCTTGGCAAATTCTAGGCAGAGATCAAGGGAAAATGTTGACGATGATAACAACCATTATCCCATATGGTTTTACTCCATAGTGTTGGCTCCTTTTCATCACCCCAAATCTAGAGATAATATCAAAAAATTTCACAAGTTCTGTTGGGAGCTAGTGCGACTGCTTTAACCTGGCTATGGTTGGATGTGAACTTTATCTAAGTCTATTGGAGGAAATAGTGGTGCCAAAACAACTATCTGCAAATGTTTTAACTTAGCTATATGCAAATTATAGCGAAATAAAACTTACAAAAATACAAAGCCAATGGCAGAGAAGTGAGCTTTAAGCATTTGTAAATATGGAATTTCAATAGGCTACTACCATGGAACAACAACAACATGTCAAGAGAATAGTTGAACGTATCTTTGCGGCATTGGTTAAAGTGCCACGGTGCTGTCAATCTGTGATATTGGAGTTGTGGCGTATCTTCTCAAGGGAACTTCTCCACCGTATACCTGTGGAAATTACATCTACCAATTGCTAAAAAAGTCAGGAAAGACGTGGATTTCATGATGACGGAAGGCGACAGCCACATTTTATCTCTTCAATCCGCAATTAGAGAACGTGTTGCTCATGTTGAAACGCATTTCAGACTGTCTATTCTTCCTTGAATTTATTCAACTTTTTCTTTAATGGAAGACATTGAATCAACACCCTCCTATTATTTCAATACACCATAAAATAGATGACGACGATGGCAACAAAAAACCTAAAAACAAACGACATGGGGTTTGTTCTTATAACCTTGACGAAAAACTTAGGAAGCCATGGGTGACCAAATCAGCATCGAACAACATGCCCTGAAACAATGTTCAAAGAGTTGTCTGTCTATGTCAGATTGGAGGCCAAAGGAATTCGAATCAGGACCTAGACATAACTCAAAGTTGCACACCCCGACCTGAGACTCTTCTTCAGGGATGTCGGCTTGGCGATATTCTCAATCTATGTTGGGCGTTATACTTCACGCATCAACATTCGAGCACCAATTCAATGCGCATGCATCAACACTTCTCTTTGCCTTCCCACCACACTTGCCCCCCTTCTGCAACTTTCTAGTACGCAGCCTCCTCACGTTGTTTCAAAGCAAAGCTGGTCACATTTCTCTTTTTGATGACACATTCAACTCCACATGATGCCACCAATTTTATAAACAAATTATTCTTATAACATGCATGAATCTACTAGCTCTAATACCACATGTAGGGAATTTAATAAATACACACACTAAATGATAAGATACATAAATGTAGATATGGAAGAAAAGGCATCAACCTTACTGTATTCCTCTCATCATGTAATCCGATGTACAAAGAATGATAATAGTACAAATAAATACATGAGGAAGTTTGTCTCAAAAGAGTACATCTATCTTGGACACTATGGTTGAGAAAATATCTCAACGACACACTAATCTAGGAGCCTAACTAGTTGGAGAGAATCTCTCAACCAATTAAGCCTAAACTGACTCCTAATCATGAGCGACAAACTCAATCTAGAAAAATAAGATTAAATCCAAATTTCTGATTTTAATTAATTTAATTATTTTGGACTTATAATTGTTTTCATCACATGAAAATAGGGCTCTATATATGTAGAATCTAAAGAAAAAAAGCAAATAAAAAAAATATGATAGTATTTTATTTATATTATAAATATATATATCTTATTATTGTATGTTGTTTATCTTTATATTAGTTATTTATTTATTTATTATATTATATATTTTATAATGATATAGTTTTATATAGTAGATGTAAATATTTTTTACAATTTTATAAATTTTATAAATTTTTAATTATATATTAATAGAAATATTATCAATGGGAAGAATAGGTAATTTCCTTTCCAACAAAGTCTTTTGACATTCTTGGACAAAGGATATTTTTGGAAATGTTCTCATTAAAGAACTAAATTGATCAAGGATATTTTTGGAAATATTTTCATTAAAAAATAGATTAGTATTTTTATTATTAAATAAAATAAAATTTAAATAAATTTAAATTAAAAAGAATTCCAAATATGTCTCTAAAATATATGTCTAAACTTATTAATTTCAATTAAAAGGAATTCCAAATATGTGTCTAAAATAAATGTCTAAACTTATTCATGGAGTTTTGTATTTATGTGCCCACATATATTGTTACAAGTATTATTCATGTATGTGCAAGCACATATTGTAACAAGTAGCTGCGTTGAGCACGGTATATCTGGTGCAAGGACTGCAAGTGCGCAGATGGTGACCCATTCTTAAAGGTATCATGCAAATACAAGTTTTCAGAAATAGGGTTTCTTTTGTATTTGTCAGATTGCAATACATCGCTGACTCAGTTGTATTAACATATACTTTGAGATTATGAACGATACTTCTTTTAAATGAAGTAATTTCAGTAATTGGAAATTGTATATATCTGAATCTTATAAGGTGCCGTTCCATCTTTATTGTCAGTAAGATCTGGGATATGAAGTTTTCCTACGTTGAGAATGCTAAGGTGTCATCTCGGATATGAGGTTTCTATGCTAAGGTGACATCTCGGATATGAGGTTTTCTACGTTGAAAATGTGCCAAATTATTGTATGAATCTTATTCATGTAAATTCTTACTTAAGGAGATATGATATACACTGCCTTTCGGGTTCAAAGAAAAGGCGGTCCAGTTAACCGACTGAGATACGATTCGGTCTACATCCCACTGCCCTCTTTCTAGGACCAGCACAATAAGCTAGGGTTGCATGAGCAGAGCCAACAACAGAAGTGTTGGCATTCATTTTTTTTTATATTTCATTTAAATAATTTTATTTATTCTAACACTCGCCTATGTTTTATGTAAATTTTAAATCAATTCAAAACTCCTATATTCAAATAATTTTTTAATTTTGTATTTATCATATGTTAAAATAGTTTTTATTTACCCTATGGTAAAGGAGAAAACATAGACTCATTTAACCAAAATTCCAAAGGTGAATTTACTTATCATCTTGCAATTTCTCATATTAATTTATTCTAAATAAATTAAAGAATAATTCAGTTGATTGAGATGAATGATTTTTGAGATTATAAAAAAAAATATTTATCTTCATGTGTTGGTTGTGACTGCATAGGACGATATCCAAAATATAAACCCTCGTAAACTAGCGTAAAGGTAGAATTAACAACCCTCATATTGCAACAGTTAACAACCATGTAACAGTACCAACAATCCTCCCACTAGTTTAATAGTTGTTTTTCCTGGGAAAGAATGAATGTTAAGAAACCTCATGCCCAAGTTATCCACAATCCAGAAATGAACCAACATTACAGTCTACAATTTTAAAAGACTGGCCGATTGTTTTGGGCAATAGGCATAGTTAACACATTGTTTAAGATGTTCCAATCCTACAGGAAGAAGATTTGAGATTTGAGATGGACTCCACGAACATTATTCTAAGCATTGCAGATACATGAAATAAAAGAATCGTAGAGAAACAAAAGCTTTTTCATCTTTCATTTATTTTTATTTCCAATTTTTTATCTTATTTATTTTCATGGCTAAGAGAAAATATTTGCAGTTATTTTTCATTCCCACCAAATTTTTTTTTCCATTTGTGGATCTCTATTCAATGCCCCCAGTTTACCCTCTGGAATTCTTTAATTGAAAAAAGAGGACAACATACAGACTATTCAATGCCCCCAGTTTACCCTCTGGAATTCTTTAATTGAAAAAAGAGGACAACATACAGACTAATAGGTTATATTTGTAAATTTTGAGCTCATAAGGCATCGTCTCGTTCATGGAGCCTTCACCCTTTATAATTGCACACATATTTTTATAGCTCTTGTAAATTATAAATTAATTTGTAGAAAGAGAAAAATAGTGATTACTTCCAAAGTAAACGGATATTTTTAATGAAATGTTAAATAAGAATCCTTCTTTAAAATGTTGAATAAAAATCTTGATTTTTATTCTTTCTACGGCCAACAATGACCAGTGAAAAAGAAATCTCACCATTCTTTACACAGAAAAAGAAATCTTATAAGAATAGTAACTAGAAGAGAAAAATATATATGCATCCTAAAAATATGAATATATATATAATTTGCCATTACAAAGTAAGAACATATTAGTTTAACATGTTAGTTTAGCCCGACGTAGAGGGTGAGATTAAGGATGAAATGAGTGTCATTGTTATACATTATTTTATAAAAAAAACATCGATAGGTTGAAAATTTACAAAAATAAATTTAAAAATTTGACGCACTAGAAATGATTTGGGAGTTACTGAAAAAGATTTGAGTGTTACTTTACATAAAACTTTTGAGTAGCTTACCTTTTACATTTACTCTATCTAAACATTAATAAGAAAAATGATATATTAATAAAAAAGAAAAATAATAAATTAATAAAAAAATATGATCCATTGAAAATTTAAATAACTCATATAACTTGTTGAATGCAAATGACAGGTTCAAGATTTGAATAAGAGTTAAGTTATGTATATAGCAGAATCTACCAACAAAACAAACAAATAATAAGTGCTTGTTGAAATATCCAAGGCAAATAAAATAAAACAAATAACAGGTGCTTGTTGAATCTCCCATACAAATAAAACAAAAAAAAATACAAATAATAGATGCTTGTTGAATCTCCTAGGCAAATAATACAAAACAAATAATAAGTGTTTATTGTTAGTTAAATCTCTTAAAACAATCTCAAAAAACCAAAGAACAAGTGATTGTTGAATTTCTTGTGATGTTGATGATTGTATTACACCAATAATGCTATTTAAACAATGGAGTATAAAGAAAGTATCTATCTTAAAAGACCAAAGAACAAGTGATTGTTGAATTTCTTGTGATGTTGATGATTGTATTACACCAATAATGCCATTTAAACAATGGAGTATAAAGAAAGTATCTCCTGTGATGTTGATGATTGTATTAGATCAACAATGTCATTTAAACAACATAGTATAAGGGAAGTATCAGAGTATGCTGATTCCTGGAATATTTGAGAATTGGATAGACATGGACACAGTCAAAAAATTGACCACGCCCATGCCCATTCCATTTCCGAATGTTCGGGGGCCATTCCATTCCAATGTTCGGGGAATCAGCTATCTATATAAAGATGCACTGATGTCAAAGCGAATTTTGCAATTTTTCATATGGATACATAGAGTGAAAGTCCAATTCAATTCTAATAAAAATAAAAATATTCTATTAAATTTCATTTTGATATCTATATTCCATTAATATTAGATCTAATAAAAATATCGGATTAGACTTTTAAAAAAATCCAAATAATCTTATTTATTTTGATTCTATTTTTTTAATAATATATTAGGTTTACTTTTTTAAAAAATCCAATAGTCTGGTTTATTTTGATTCTATTTATTCTAATAAATTAATTATGTTTAGATTTTGACTTAGCATTTTAATATAAGTAATGTTTTAATAAAAATATTTAATAAATTTTATTTTAAAAAAATAATACAATCTTTATAATAGCTTGGTTACCCAGAGTTTACTTATATTATAATTTCTATAATAGCATGGTTGCTTCGAGTTTGAAGTAGACCATGTTGAGGAGGGCGAGAAGAAAAGAGAAGATGAGGTCATAATCTTCCCACGTCTTCTCTTTGGGAAGAGACCACCATGGATGAAAAGAAAAATGTGCAAACAAGCAAATCCCCAAACCGCATGCCAAAGTGTTGAAATACATAGAATACAATTTGCACTATATAAATCCAAATTGTTGCCTCGGAATGGATCTGGCTAGCACATGGCCCCCAATAAAATTAACCCATTCGAAGCCCCTCCTTTGAAGCCTATGAAGCAAGATTTATAGAAGCCACCGCTTAAAATTGGCCCCAATAAAATTAATCCATATCGAAGTCCCATACACGGATGCAAAGGCCAACATATGTACGAGTAGTAATCCGGTCATAAGCTTCTCTTTTGAAGCCTCTGAAGCAAGCATGGCATTTACAGAAGCCACTACTTAAAATTGGTTGAGAAGGAGCAACATTGTTAGAAACATAGCAGCCATGGACGGAGCATGTTGCCTGGCCTCATGTAGTAGCAAATACAATATTATGCCTTGGATCATCCACTGCACATACTATGTTTGCTTCACCTTCTTATGGAGGCATACACACGTTATTAACCAATAATTTTTCTTTTCCTCGCAAGTTTCTGCGTATTGTAATGGGATGGTAGTTTTTCTCATATAGAAAACTAGTGAGAAGAAAGGCATTCATTTCCATGGAAAGACATAAGTATTTTCTATTCATACTGGCTCGCTTTTGCATTTGTTGGGTATTTTTTTTGCAATGGAATGGGAAAATACCAAAACCACAAAAGATTAACTGAACACAGAGTCAATGCTCTGTTACCTTTGCTCCTGGATTTTTTTGCACAGAGGACCCTTTTAAAAATAGCTGAGAACAGAGTATTTCACCACCATAAAAGATTTCCATTCATTAAAATAAACACACTAATACATATTCATCCTCTTTGCTGTGAGGGATTTACCAAAAACAACATTAAACCAAAACTCTGTTTTTCACCTGAGAATTTACAGACATTTCATCTTCTTCACCACAGGGATTCACCAAAACATTACAAAGAATTACTTTGCTCCTATGAAATTTTCCACCACTGTGTGAAATATTTCATTTACATTCACTGCTGTGTGAAACAAAATTTACAGGGATTTACACATTTACCTTTTCACTGCTGTGTGAAACAACTCATGGATTTGAAACAAAACAACCCACTGGTTTTCTTCATTCACTTCTCCTTCTCCTCCTGCACTGCTGTGCAATTTTTTTACCTCTTACATTACCAAGACAAAATGGTTTTTACGCTGCTGGTGCGTTTTACCATTTCCTCATTAAACATTTCAACCCAAAACAAAAATTATTCATGCACACTCCTGTGCGTTCCCTTGCATTACTATGTATGTTCACAGGTCCTCATTCGCTGCTGCGAACTCATATTCTTCTCCTCCTGTGTGCAACTCACTTCACACATTTTATTACAAGCTGTATATTTTTTACATTACATTTCCCCTCTCCTTTTTACAAGCTGTGTATTTTTTGTTTACTCGCTGTCGCGAGCCCACACACATTTCATCGCCGTGTGTAATTACTATATCACACATTCAAACCCTGTGTGTGAATACCATGTGACTCAAATGGAGTCAACGCTCATATAAAAAAATGTCATACGACTCATATGTAATTTAATAAAATTACATACCCCCATACTTCCATATAAACTAAACATTACGTTCCGTAAAAAAAGCATTAAATGTTTTACCAAAAACATGTGATAACATTAATCATAGGGTATGGGCTATTGCATTAATCCACGCAACATTAACTTTCAACAGACCCCTGTATGTACTTTGGAGAATTAAACGACAGAGTCCTTTCCTTGCAATCGAATGGTGGACAAAGAACAACCAAATCGGACGCATATCGGGTGGGGTGAGTTGACCGAACTTTATCGTCCGAAAAGTGCCTGAGGCTGATGTCATGCGAATCCACGTGGCTGCACCAAATCGTATCGGAGCCTCTCGTCGGAATGTTCCATCGCCGGAGAGCTGGTCCGATAGGTTTCAGGCGGCCGGTTTCTGGTTAGCAGCTGGGTGGTTTCCCGTGCGTAGCTTGTGGCATTGCAATGGTGGTTTCAGGGGGTGGTTTCTTGCTTCGTGATGGCGGATTCGGAAGTCAGGGTGCCGTCGCTGTTCCCTGCACAGCGGTTGGAATTAATATTCCAACACTCCCCTTTAATTTCAACTGCTGGGCATTCAGTCTTACCCAAACACTTTCTCAACTCCTTCACATGCTGCTGTTGCAAAAGAGTCTTCCTCTTAACAGAGAGATTAACCTAAAACTGTGCTTAAGAGCACCTTCCTCATGACAGAGGGATCCACCATAACAATGTGCTGAAGAACACCTTCCTCTTGACAGAGGGATTCACCTGTGACTGTGCTGAAAAAGCATCATCCTCTTGATAGAGGGGTTTACCTGTGACTATGCTGAAAAGCATCATCCTCTTGATAGAGGGATTTACCATGTGTATGCTAAAAAGCATCTTCCTCTTGACAGCGGGATTTACCATGACATTGTGCTGAAAAGCACCTTCCTCTCACGGAGGGATTAACGCCAAACACTGCTGTCCATTACCTTTCATTTCTTCAACAAAACTTCATGCTGCTGCATTTTCTTATTTGCATTGATGTGTAAAAACACATTTCTGCACTCTCTCTTAGTTTTGGTTTCATTTTCTTCGCACTATTGTGCTTCTCCTTCTTGCCATCATGCTGCTGCATTTTTTTATGTACTGTTGTCCATACCCATAACCATAGACTCTGTCATCCATGGGTTTTTATTTGCTGTTGCGTTGCCTCTGCAATTTTCACTGTGGCTTCCTTTTGTTTCATCACACTGTTGTGTGCCCATACACTAACTCTTTACTCTCCATTACTTGCTCATAGAGAGAAATCATCCTCACGCTGTTTTGCGTTGCATTCTCCACACAACAAAAATTAACACGGGCTGCTGCTTTTTCTTTTTACACCCTTGCTTCACATAATCTTAGTCTTCATTCATTTTTTTTACACAATGCACTGCTGTGCAGTTCCTTTCATTTTTCTGCTGCCACACTTTATCGTTCACCCATGAGCATTAAAAATTTGCTATCCCTGTTTCTCTTTATGCATTCCTTTGCATGCTGCATTGCATATGAAGAAAAACATTACATTTTCTTTTACTGCTATGTATTGTACTCACACTACTGTGAGTATGTTCTCTCACATTGTATAAAAGGAAACTACCTTCCATTGCTATGCATTTAAATGCATGTGCTCCATAACAAAATTCAAAATCTGCTGTTTTATGTTCTATCTGCCCACTGCTGTGAGGGTCTCCATGCTTTGCATACTTTTCTTATTGCGCTGCTACACTTCACATTTGAGCGCTGCCCCTTTTTCTTCTCTGCTTTTATGGCAG